>SSNS01002142.1:0-11955 GCA_006937985.1 Aphyosemion australe | reverse complement strand
CTGGCTGAACTACTAGAGTGTCTATCAGCGATCACTAGCTGGCTAGAAGATAACTTCCTTCAGTTAAACTCTGAAAAGACTGAATGTCTGATCATTGCCCCTGAGAGCATGGCTCCTCTGATTAGTCAACAACTTGGTCATTTAGCTTCTGCTGTCAAGTCAAACATGAGAAATTTGGGTGTTGTCTTTGACCAATCAATGTCTCTTGAAGGCCACTCAAAAACGCTGGTCAGAAACTGTTTTTATCATTTGAGAAATATCTCCAAACTGCGAAGGTTGGTGTCAAAACATGAGCTTGAAATGGTTCTCCATGCCTTTATCTCCTCCCGTCTAGATTACTTTAACACACTTTTCACATGTTTTAACAAAAAAGCCCTTGACCGCCTTCAGTTGGTCCAGAACTCTGCAGCGAGGCTCCTAACTGGAGCAAACAGAAGAGCTCACATCACTCCTATTCTGATGTCTCTGCACTGGTTACCCATTAACTTTAGAATTCAATTTAGGATCCTTACTATAACATACAGGGCTCTACATGGCCAAGCTCCTCCTTATGTTACTGAACTGTTAAAGCCTTATGCTCTAACCCGAGCCCTCAGGTCCACCAACCAGAACCTTCTAGAAATTCCAAAGACCAGATATAAAAGTCGAGGTGATCGCTCTTTCCAGGCTGTTGCACCCCGACTTGGGAATGAACTTCCTTTATCCTTACGTGTTACTGACAGTCTGGTCACCTTTAGAAAGCAGCTGAAGACCCTTTTGTTTAAAACTGCTTTTACTTAAATCTTTTATGTTTTATTTGTTTTTTCTAACTTGTATTTATAATAATCTTTTATTTGTTTTATCATTTTTATAATTTTATGACTTTTTGTTTTCTGATTTTTAATGATTTTATGATATTCTGTTGTTTTGTTTTAAGATCATTTTATGATGACTATCTTTTGTTTTGTTGATCTTTGTGAAGCACTTTGTGATTCTTTTCTGTGATAAGTGCTATACAAATAAAATTTACTTACTTACTTACTTACTTCTCTGCTTTGCTGTTATTTACGTCTCAGCCAGTGCAAAGATGAGAAGAGGGCATATCTCTTTGTACCACATATTGATGAACATTGTGGGCCGCTGTGACAGTTTTACCAAACTTTATAGCTACTGATGAAGGCTTTGAGGTGAAATCGAGTGGGTGTCAAAATGATGTGGTTGCTATCCGTGGTGCTGAACTGTTGTGAATCTGTGTTGTCTTATTATTAGTGACCATGTAGCCTAATCATTTTGCTGTTCTCTCGTGCCATCCTGGATTACACCCCCCCCCCTCCAATGTCCTGTCCAGCTGTATAGCAAACAGAATTGATGTCTGAGTGCTGAACACAAGCCTTACAGTTTTATTCTCACAGGTGGAGTGTTATAGATTCAGCTATAATGCCCTGCCTGATAACAAAACTATTAAGGTGCGTTCACACCGGCCTTGACGTATGCGTCAAACAACGCATACTTCATGCCGTTTTTGACGCCTATATATTTTTGACATTGACGCAGCTTGCGTTGGCGCAGCTTGCTTTGATGGTTGCATCGGCCCCACAGGGAGGGGAAGGGAGGAAAAAGCGCATGCGTGGCTCTCTGTTGCCAGATGTTTGTAACAATGGCGGATCCTATCGAGACAATGTCGGCATAAACGTTGAAAAAACACTCACCCGACACGCCGAGTTCTCTAGCAATCTTCCTCCAAGCAAGGTCCTTTCTATTCCGATCTCGGTAAGCGTAGCAAGACGGGTCATACAGTTCCCGATAGTTGCAAACGGCGATGATAAGTTTCTCCTCCATTGCTGAATGAATTTGTTTTCTTCCCTCGCTTTGCTGTGACGTATCAACTGGCGCTCTGATTGGTTGACGCTTGTAAAGCGACGCAGAAAGTTCAGCTAGCTGAACTTGCTTGACGTTTGCGTTGCAAGCGTTGCAAGCTTTGACGCTTGCGTCAAAGCTTGAAAAGCGTGAAAAGTATCAAGCTTTGACGCGCCCAACGCTCACAAAGCGACGCAAGGACTTTGACGCAGCTCTGACGCGCCTTACCATAGACTTAACATTGAAACTTGACGCTGGCGACGCATACTTTATGGCCGGTGTGAACGCAGAGCCGGCCCATGGCATACGCCAGTTAAGCAGCTGCTTAGGGCCCCCACACCACCAGGGGGCCCCCAAGAGCCCCAAAATAAAGTTCTAAAAATATATTATATTAATTTAAAATAACATTAAATAATTCAAACCAAATGCTATTACACGTTAAAAAATAATTTAAATATTTCATAGTTGAAACACCATAACAGTTTTATAGCTCTTCCTGCTATCGGCTGATGCAAGTGTTGGGGGAAATGTGTAACGCACCCTTACGGAGGTGGGACTTTACCGCAGGTCCGATCCGATCCACCAAAACAAAGAAGCGTCATTGAGCACGGAGGACAGGCATGGGCGTCGCACCCGTGGGGGATGTGGGTGTTTTAACACCCACACTTTTCCAGCAGTTTTGCTCAAAACTTTACTAACAGTCTGGTCCCTCCATGTTTCGCTCGCTGTTTCCCCCTCTCCTCCTCCCTTTCCTGTTGATCACTGAAACCCGCACCTCTGCGCACCAGTGTTATGTCAAAGATTCCCGTACGTTCCATCATTGATATGTTTCTCCAGCTGCTCCGCGCCTCCCAACTGATAAAATCGCGCGCGCTCATTACAAGCTGCACTCCCAGCGCGCTCTGCTCGTACCACAAGAGAACTACAACCTCGTTGAGCTCAAACATCTTATTTGAGCAAATCCAGAGCTTTAAGTGGGCCCCTCCCGATACGCAGAACACGCGCTCCATGAGGGGCCTCGTTTTGCGCACGAGTACTCATTCTCTCCAAATGCGCAAAAGGCGCATCGCTGCTGCGCACACATCACCGTCAGCTACCGTTAGCCCAGGCAGGAGGAGAGAACAAAGAGACGAGGTTTCAGACACCGTGCACGCTCCCGCAATGATTGACAGCAGCAGCATCTGAACAACCAGTGGTCAGATGTGCCGACAGGCAGGTGGAAACATGGAGGTGGAGATGCATCCAAACGGATGAGAATAAGCACAAGAAAAAAAGTCACAACAAGAGGAGTGAGCTGCACTTGAAAATGGGAATGTTGATAAAAAAGAAAAACTTTGTGAGCATAAACATCTCAGCTGCTGCTGATCATGAGACAGAAGACACGATGATTCTGTCTGGATGTGGACTGGAGAATATTTCACAGCAGCTCTGATTATTTATTAAATGTTTTGTTAAATGCACAAACCTTCACTTCTGTCCTGTTGTCTCTGGTTCACAGCCTTTCAGTCCAATAGTATCCTATAATTAGTTGTTGTAGTGATATTTACATCAATTGCATTTGATAATTTCCATTGAGAGCGAAACAAATCTTAATCTGCTTGTCTGATATATTTCTGGTCATAACAGGGTCGATGCTGAAGTCTGAACTTAACCCTAACCCAGCTGCTTCTGCTGAGTGAAGCTTGAGGCTCATCAAAGGCACAAGAACACCTGAGTGGCAGTAATTGAACCTAAAAGGTGAAACTAATCTGTGAGACAGACTCATTCTATGCAAATCCAGATGTTTATAATTGTGATGATTCTGGCTACAGCTGATGACAACCCCACATTCAAAATCTCAATTAAAATATAGTGAAAAGGTTCAATATTCTAGACTCAAAGTGTCACACTCTAATCAGCTGATGAATCCAGAACACCTGCAAAGGGTTCCTGAGCCTTTAGATGGTCTCTCAGTCTGAGCTGGATTACTGACATAAGTGGACTTTTGCTCCAGATTCTCATTTTTGAGTTTCACCTGTAGACCACATTAGAACAGGCTGATGATGATAATGATAATTGTATGTATATTTAACAGTGATTTTTGAGCGAAAAGGCAGAATAGATTTTTTTCGTGTTGCTTTAGAATTTTAAAATTTGTCCCACATTGAGTAGTCTCTGTCCCACATTTGGCGAGTTGGGATCTGGTCACCCTAGTTGTAATGTGGTAATATTTTTGTCAGATTGCTCCATGTGTATTATTAAAATTAATAGTCATAAAAACACCTATATGATATTAGCCAAGTACAAATTATGCTAATGATAGTGAGTATGTTATACACATTGTATAGCCTAGGAATGATTATTTGATTATTGAGCACCTGCACTGTAGGGGCCCCCAAATGAAAATCTGCTTAGGGCCCCAAAGAGGCTTGGGCCGGCCCTGTGTGAACGCACCATTACAAATGCTTTCAGTTGTTTTAAATTTCAACGGACACGCAAATGAAAGAGAACGGGGGGAGAGAAAAGGGAGAGATATGTGTGTGTGTGTGTGTGTGTGTGCGGGGGGGGGGTTCACAAAAATAAACAACGAATGCAAAAGAATCCGCTTCTAGACCTGCAGAAAGAGAGAGAAAAAAAGGACACAAAAATACAACAGAACCAAAACATCACTGCACCAACAACATGAGGATGTGTAACAGCAGCAATTTTTACTGAAAAGCACACGGTAATAAATCCTAGTGCATATAGTGCCAACCACAGCCTTAGGTTATGTGTTAAAAACACCCAAGCCCATACTTGTGAGAGCACCATGTGAACACCTGTGTTGTGTACACGCGTTTGTGTATGAAAGGTTTCTCTAGAGGAATGTCCAATAGTGAGTGTGAGACGCCACAGACCTGCCCCCAAAGACCCATGGAGGATGGAGGAGATCCAAGCCCTGAGATCCCAAGGTCTCCCCAGAGCGCGGGGACCCCAGAGAGACCGCCACCGGAGCAGCCCCAACCCCTCTCCTGATGGGCGCAGAGACTCTCCCCAGGGGGGCCAACCAGCAGCCATGCCAGAGGCCCAGGAGATAACAACGGTAAGCCCCCAGGCCCGCCTGAAGCCACCCACTCAAAGGTAGATCAAGCTCGGAACCCAGTGGCCCGGGACCCAACTCCGGCAGAGAGCCCAGGGCCCAGACCCCACAAGGCAGCCACCAGGAGTGAGCCGACAGATGCCAAAAACTTCCAGCCCCAGATACGAGAGTTGCAAATCCCATCCTGGATTACTAACGAGTGAACGATTGCAGAATCACTCTGAACAGAAAAAGAGAAGTTATTCTGGTAAGTGATTCATATTTTTCCAAAGTTATATCAATATTTCCACGCAGCAAAAAAACTGGCAGCACATTGGTTTTCTATAGATTATTGAAACAGCCCAATGCAGCTGATGGGTCTCAAATGTGGTGTTAGCTCGTCCACCTGCACAGAAATAAAACAAGTACACAATAAAAGTAAATATACCTTACCGGTTTTGGTTCTGAAGACGTTCAACATCAGCAGCAGCTCTCTGAGTCCTTCCAGGATGTCCAAGCTCCTTGCTCTATAAGGTCTGAGCCTTGCCTCATGCACAGACTGAAATAGATGATATTAGATCTATTCTGTTTGCATCCATCAGATGGTTTTCATCTCAGCCTTTGTGTGACAGATGTGGATGTTCTCAGCTGAGGCTCTGCAGCTGCATATTACGATTCCTTACACCTTCCGACCTGAAGGTCAGCTGTCTGAACACATCAGCTCCTGCATCTCACTGAGCGAGAGAGAAAAAATGAAATAATTGTTAATGGTGTCAAGAAATAATAATAAAAAAATGTGATACTTCAAAAACCTGCGAAAACCAGTCACGTTTTTCCTTTTTCACCCCAGCATTTCTCTTATTTGTGCTTTTTAGCTGAAAGTGGTTCAATTTCAGGAGTATTTTAGTGATTCCTCCTAATTTTGCTGTTGAACACACAGCTTGGAACCAGAGACCTGCACCTGACCCACACGAGCGCAGACAGATCCAGCCTGTCGTTACAGACAGATTTATCTGTTAGAGGCAGGAAGACGCTGCAGATGGAGACAGATGTTGAGTTCTGGGTGCTCCTGCTTAACCGCGGCATCAAGGCGGAAGGAGAAATAAAACCCAAAACGCTTTGACCCGAGCAGGACGCCGGGAGGGAGGAAGGAGCTTTGATTGACACCGGGATCTCGGATTGACGTCAGCCGGGGGCTCAGCCTCCAGGAGCGCGGCGTCAGACCGGAGACCGGAGCGGAGCCGCAGAGAGACCTTACCGGGACTCGGAGGGTAAACAAACTTCAAACTCATCTAATTTATTCTATTACTTCATTTAAACTCGTGATAATATCGGATCTAATCTGAAGTCTGGCATTGTGTAAGTATTTAATATTTGAAGATAATTTTATGATGTATTCTGTTCCTTCAGCTATAAATAGCTACATGGTTTTATTTAAATCCGGGCATAATCCATGATTATCCGACGTTATTTATTTTACCAAATTAATTGTTAAATATAGAAAAATGACAGGTTTGGAGCGCAGTTGTTTATTTGAACCCATTTCCGTTTTTAAAACCACCTTTGCGCTGATCACGCGAGGTTTTTATTTATTCATTTATATATTTTGTAGTGTGGCTAAAAATCTGTTCAGCGCAACTAATTTCTACCCACGTATTCTTGTCCAGATATCGTGGTGCACCACTCGTGCGTAAAACACTGGCAGAGCGGAATGGGGACACCGTAAAGCCCGAACAGGACATCTTTGTGTGGTGTCGAGGTGGAAGAGGAGACCAGCAGGATCCTCACTCAGGATTTCTATTGACAGAACAAACACCTAAAGGGATCGCTCTCCTGCAGGAGTGGACGCCACCAGAGGATCGGATTCATTAGAACCAGCGCGTCTCTGTGGAGCTTAGGGGAGGTAAGAGGACACCTTCTCTCCTTGGAGTCATTAACCAGTGGAGTGATGCTCTCAGAGCTTCTCCTCTGACTCGAGCACTCCCTAGTGACGTAATGAAGGTTAATTCTTAATTAATGTGACATTTCATTCCCAGCGACTTTGAAAGTGAGATTTTCTCTCAATATGCTTCAATTCTCTCTCTCTCTCTCTCTCTCTCTCTCTCTCTCTCTCTCTCTCTCTCTCTCTCTCTCTCTCTCTCTCTCTCTCTCTCTCTCTCTCTCTCTCTCTCTCTCTCTCTCTCTCTCTCTCTCTCAGCATGGATAATGCCTCGGCCCCTGGGGGTGCACTGCCGGTCTGTAACGACTCTGTGGACATGTATGCTCTCACATCAGGGAACAGCAGTAACTTGAACTGCACTCTTCCCTCAGACTTTTACTTCTATGCTGACCTTTACATCATTTTACCCATCATCTACTCTGTGATCTGTGCTGTGGGACTGACCGGCAACACAGCCGTCATCTACGTCATCCTCAAAGCTCCGAAAATGAAAACTGTCACCAACATGTTCATCCTGAACTTAGCGATTGCAGATGACTTGTTCACTCTTGTCCTGCCAATCAGCATAGCTGATCACCTGCTGAACTACTGGCCTTTTGGTGAAATTCTGTGTAAAATCATCCTCAGCATAGACCACTACAACATCTTCTCCAGCATCTACTTCCTGACAGTTATGAGCATTGATCGCTACCTGGTTGTTTGGGCAACAGTGAGGTCTAAACGCATGCCATACCGCACCTACAGAGCAGCCAAAATCATCTCTTTTTGTGTCTGGGTCCTGGCTATCGTCATCGTTGTGCCCTTCACTGTATTTGCTGGAGTCTATGTCAACCCAGATGATAAGAGGAAAAGCTGCGTTCTGAGCTTCCCCAGCCCTGAGAGTTTATGGTTCAAAACCAGTCGGATCTACACTCTCATCCTAGGATTTGCTATACCAGTGTCAACCATCTGCATCCTGTATACCATGATGCTGTACAAGCTGAGGAACATGAGGCTCAACAGCAATGCCAAGGCCCTGGACAAGGCCAAGAAGAAGGTCACCATCATGGTGTTCATCGTCTTGGCTGTGTGCCTGTTCTGCTGGACGCCGTTCCACCTCAGCACCATTGTGGCTCTGACAACAGACCTGAGGACCACGCCGCTGGTGATCGGGATCTCCTACTTCATAACCAGCCTGAGCTACGCCAACTCCTGCCTCAACCCATTCCTCTATGCTTTCCTCGATGACAGCTTCAGGAAGGCCTTCAAAAAGATGTTGGAATGCAGACCAGCCTAAACACATTCAAACTGTTGCAAAGGAACACATTTTGTCTGCACATCCTCCAAGCGTGAAAACAAGCTGGAGAGGTCAGATGAGGATGAGGTTTTGCACAAAGTTTCCATGAAGAAAAGAATAAATCAACTGTGGGCTGCCTTATTATAAATCTGTATTAAAATATATAACAGTAAACTAAAAGAATGAAAGGGAAAACATAATTTTCTGCCCTGGTTTTGTTGTCAAAACAAAAAGATCTCGAGATGTTCCATCTGATAAAGTCTCTTCTGGGCAGACATAGAGGCAATTTTAAAGGGATTTTCAGCTATTCCAACAATGTATTTATGTAAAAACGGTAAAAAATTATTCTGATTATAGATAGATTCCTGAACAGCCTTAGTTTGGAGAGATAGGGTTTAAATCCTTCAGGACTGATGAGAGAGGGTAGTCTGAGCTGCTGTCTTATAACGGTTCCAGTCGTCCATGTGATGTTATCAGTTTATAGTAAAAATGACCAGCAGCAGCAGCAGAGACATAGCATCTCAGCTGACATACGCTCAGTCATCATTTTGTATTAAATGGTTGTTTTGACAGGAAATCATAAACCCAGTGGGTGCACCCAGGGTTCTGGTCTGTCTGGAAATTGTGTTACATCACAGTGGAAGTGTTCCATTTTGCTGCTGCTTGTGATATTTACTCATGTAAATATTCATACAGTTCCATGTAAATAACTTCAATGAGAAACAGAGCAGGCTGAAGCTGTATTTATTTAAAAAGCTGTGTGGTATTCTATAAGAGGGTGGAGCTGTTAAAGATGGCAGCACTCTGACCAGCCGTTAGTTCATCAGCCCTGAAAGAGATGAAAAGTTTTTTCTGTCAAAAAACGCTGAGTGGTTCCAGTTTGAGTTAGTTCTAACTCTTCTACAGAAACACAACAGAGTGGCTGTAAATGTGACTCTGTTCTGCCAGAAGGCGCTACACTTTGGGGCAGCTTTTGTGGCTCTGAAAGCACAAAAAATGCTGTGAGCTGTTAAAATACGGACAGCATACAGTATATTACAGAATAACAACAGTAGACATGGTCATTAGAAAAACAGCAAACCATAGCTGTTTCAGGCTGTAAACAAAGTATCCACAATCATCTCGGGAATCCAGATCAGTTTCAAGGTTAAGATGGCTGCAGTCAGGTGTTCTCTTTGAAAGTGAAAACAAAAGTGTTGTAAAGCAGCTGCAGATGTGCCGGCACAAACACGCGTGACCTTCATGGGACTCCATCTATTATCAGAGAACTACACCTTTGAGGAGGTCAGCCTGTGAATGGAGAGAAACTTGTCCAGCCAATCGATATCGTGGCAACCATCAGACTGGAAGCCAGAGATGTTTTCACAAGCTTTCCCCTTGGTGATTGAATGGTGAGAAATCAGAAATGTTTTATGCAAAATATTCGTTTGGGCTTGAAGTTGACAGACTAAATCTAGATGACGTAGATAAAAAGGCTGCTGTTTAAACTCACTGACGGCAAAATGGGACTGATGTTGTTTTCCTCTGGTATAAACTGTTTCTACCCTTCGGAAATGCACCTTATGAACCTTGACAGTTGTACTGTAGGACCCACGTGAGCTCTGAGCAGGAGGGCCACCACACACTGAGTCTGTAATTGTGAGTGTGTGTTGCCCCCTGTTGACCAGAGACTGTGGAACAGTGTTTCACACTGCTACATGTGAGAGACTGGAAGTGGTGATGTCATTTCTCTCAGCATCATTTTTATCTGAGTTGTTTAGAAATTCAAAATATAAGTAACTACATGAAAGGATTGAATTCTAAGTGAACTCAGTAGGTAGGTAGATTTTTACCCACATCAAACATTTGTTTCAAACACTAAATGAGATCATTTATCAAAGAAGTAGAAAGATTGTGTTCAAAGTATATTATCAGTGTTTGGGTTATTATAGCTGCATAATACTATCAATACTAATAATATCAATACTGTCAAAAGGAAAAAAGCTCTGAGATTGTTGTGCAAAATGTCATTTTTGAAACATTCAACAAAAAACACCATTTAAGCTGTACTGCATTACTTTGAAATGTATCACTAGTTAAGTAGTTTGTTGGTTAACTACTGTACATCTTTTTTGATGTAACAACCAGATATTTCCCATGTCTTACACACATTCTTTAAAATTAAACCAGCTTTCAACTAATTATTATTATTATTATTATTAATAATAATAATAATAATAACTAGATAAATTGCATTTCTTGCAGAAATGCGTTTGAATGCTTTGTTGCTGAATACGATAGCTGAAACTGCTGAATTGAAGCTAAAACTAAGCTTAATTGTCAAAATGTGCTGAATGTATTTGAAGTTTTAGGAGCAAAAATTGCTAAAAAGTTTTAAAAAGCCCAAAAAGTAAGTAGAGAATAGAGAAAAAAAATCCTAAACAGCAGAAAACTGAAATCTCTTAACATAGTTTAAAAAACTGAGTAGCTAAAATGTTTAAACAGCTCATATTTCAGTATAAGTAGTTAAATTTTCACAATTAGTTTAATTGTGAAGTTAGCAGGATATGCTGAATTTTGAAACTGATAGCTGAGTAGCTGAACTGAAATAAGCAGTTTTCTGCTGCGAAAATTTAACGTAATTGTAAAAATGAGCTGAAAAGATTGAAAGATTTAGGAGCAAAAAAATCACTAACAAGTGTATTAAAGCCAAATAAGTAAGTGGAGAAAAGATAAAATAAATCTAAACATCAGAAAACTGAAATCTCAGTACACAGTTTAAAAAACTGGACAGCTGAAATGTTTAAACAGCTGGTATTTGAGTAGGAATAGTTTAATAGTTAAATTTTCACAATTAGCTGAACTGTGAACTTAGCAGCTGAAAATGATGAACATGCATTAGAACTGAAGTGAAGTTGAAAATGACTTCAATTGTCAAAGTTAGCAGAATGAGATAAAAAAAAAAACTGTTAGAAAGAGCAGAAATTGAACTTTAAGGTTTCAAAACTTTCTCAGCCAATCAAAGACCAGGGACTGTGGACGGCTGGTTTCCTGAGTGCAAGCTGATCGATTTGGTGTATAACATGTCTGGGTGCGTATTTCTGTTAACTTGGAGGAAGCTTGAACTCTCTCAGCCAATCAGAGAGCAGGGCTGGGGGATGGCTGGTTTCCTGAGACCAAGCCGATCAGTTTGATGTATAATATGTGTGGGTGCGTATTTCTGTTAACCAAGAAGAAGCTTGAACTCTCTCAGCCAATCAGAGAGCAGGGAAGGGGGGTGGGGGGGGCATTGGGTTCCTTAGACCAAGCTGAACGATTTAATGTATAATATGTGTGGGTGTGTATGTCTGTATAGCCAGACAAAATTTGAAAACTCTCAGCCAATCAGGGAGAGGGAGGGGGTGAGGGGGGTGGAAAGCGATAGAGAGAGAGACAGAGAGAGAGAGACAGAGAGAGAGAGAGAGAGAAACAGAAAGAGAGAAAGAGGGAGACAGAGAGAGAGAGAGAGAGAGAGAGAGAGAGAGAGAGAGAGAGAGTATTTATTATTAGTATTAACTATAAAAGATGTGGTCGGAGCAGATTTTTCTTTAGAGAAAGTCATCGGATCCTGCAGCTGATCTGCAGCTTCAACAGTCACATTGGAGGCCTGGAACCTCTCATCACCATTCAAAAAGTATTGCACCGATTAGAAAAATTCCAAAAGCATCAGCAGCAGAAGGCGTCGATGGTGCTCTGTGTGAATTTTTGTGTGGCTACGTCGAATTCTGTAGGAGATATGAGGAGACAATTTCAGCTGTCTGACTTAGAACAGAGCAGAAAATGCCTGTTTTTTATGGGAGGAAAATGTGGCTGAATCCTCGTTCTGACGCTTGTAACTCAAGAGCCGTG
>SSNS01002122.1:0-12058 GCA_006937985.1 Aphyosemion australe | reverse complement strand
TAACAACCGAGTATCCTGAAGCAAACCTGAATGAAAGGACTAAAGCTCTGCTTTAACACCTCAGGGAAGTGATTCTGCATTAAATTGCTGGTTGTGATTGAAAATAATGCAGCGGCTGCGGGACACATCAATTTGTACAGATGGGTTTTTCAGTGGTCACAAACCGCTGCCAAGCAAACAAAAGGGGCAAAATGTAGCGTTTGTCTCGCAATTTGTCGTCGCCTGAGTGTTAAAGACACACATGTTGTTGCAGGAGGGAGGTGCAGGAACCATCTCCTCCAGCATGGATTAAAAGTGAGGATGTTATCTTTTTAATGTCTGGACAGGTGGCAACTAAAGCCCAAGGTAACACAGTCAGCCACCTCTCAGCCCGCTGCCTGCTTCCTGTACTCCTGCAGCCCGAGGCACACTGCAGGACAATGGCCACTTAAGATCCTAACATGCAGCTCCGCGTGAAGACGAGAGCGAAGGCAAACAGAGAAGTAAACAACAAACCCAAGGTCAGCGTGGCATTATCGCTTTAAGAGCAGAGCTGTCCATCCAGGTCCAGCTGTTTGTTCAGCAGCGATGCTGCGGCTCGTATCTCTACCTGTACGCTCCACCGGTCCTCCTCCCCCACGCGGACCCTCCGTGCACCGGCAGCCTCCTCTGGGGGCAGAGATGCATAATAGATTTATATTAGGAGCTTTTAATGCTCTACACGGCGTTCCTGGTGAGGTTCTCCACCTCGGCATTTCAGGGTCTGAAAAGTGGTCAACAGTCGGTGACGGCCACAGCTTTGTTTTTAACTTAAATGAGTCTCCATGCTGTTTCTGATTCAGAAACAGGCTGTAAGCTGCATTAATGAAGGTCCAGTGGGACGGCTGGAGTTTGTCCGTCTGCGGGTTAATGTATGCAGGGAAGCAGCGAGCCAGACTAAAGCGAGGCGGGGGGTCGGCCGCTCTCAGACCGGCCTGCAGATGAAGCACCTCTGACATGAAAGTCTCTGCCTCTGACAGCAAAGATCATGTTGCTAGAGTCGGTTGATCATTAGTAACAGAAAAGGAGTGGGTGGGAAAAATTAAATAAATGCTTCAAACTCGATTTAGGATGCAGCTCAGGGGGTCGCAGGTTTTATTTGGTTGAAAAAACGTGAAGCACATCTTTGTTTTTTTAAGGAAGCAAGATTTAATGTTACTAATTACATCATCACGCGTGTCAAACATCGCTGGTACATGACAGCAGTGAGATCAGCCATGTTGGATTAGGACAGGCGGTCCACGTTTGAAGCTTTGGAGATAAACTCAGAGAAACCAGACTGAGGAGGTTTGGACATGTCCAGAGGAGAGACAATAGCCGTGTTTCCTCTTTAGGAGTTCCAGGAATTTTCTGGGAAAGGGAAATCTGACCAGGAGAAACGATGGCTCGGTCCTCTCAGTCACTATGTCTCCATATAACCCTACGTTGATTGAGTCAACCAGGCTATTCTGAGTACAAATGGCTTGGGAAATGGTCCTTTCAACCAGCACGTCCAACCGGGAGGAGACCTAAAGGAAGACCTAGGACACTCTGGAGGAATTATTTCTTTGCTGGCCTTGGAACACCTTAGCATTCCCCTGGAAGAATACCTTTCTTTACCAATGAACAAACCCACATGACTGGATTAATCCCATGCCCTTAGGTCACTAATAAAACGTCTTCTCATGCCCCAGGGAGTCGTGGTAGACGGCTGCTCAGCCAGGTTCTGCTGGAGGTTTATTCCTATTAAAGGGGAGTTTTCCTCTCCACTGTCGCTACATGCTTGCTCAGTATGAGGATTGCTTTAAAGTCACTGACACAACAAGTCAGTGACTCGATGCTCCCTGCTGCGTTTCCTTAGTTAGAAAACTTAACTAATTGGAATTATGAACTGAACACTGTTGAATAAGTAGGTTCAATGTTTGCTTTGTAAAGTTCCTTGAGATGACTTGACGCTATATAAATAAACAAAATTGAACTGAATTGAATAAATAATTTTTTAACTGACAAAAGTATCGGGAACTTGGAAAAAAAAATGTACACATAAATAAAAACGGTAAAAAAGCTTCCTGTGGTTCAACAGATTTTATTTACTGTGTGTTGGCAGAACTTTTCAACTTCCTGCTTCATAACCAGTTTCAGCAGCTGGAGATCAAACGGGCCAAAGTGACTGAACCTCCAAGTATGTTCAAGCATTTCTGTTGTAGAGCAATTACCTGCTGCTTGTTAGATACAATAAACAAAATAATTTTCTTACATCAGCAAACGCATCAACGTTAAAAATACACCCATAAATGGTTTCTAGCCTTTGAGTCATGTGCTGAGACATCTGCTCGTGTGTGTGTGTGTGTGTGTGTGTGTGTGTGTGTGTGTGTGTGTGTGTGTGTGTTTAAACGTGTCAATCAACTGATCAAGAGCATTTTCTTTTATAATACTAAAGCTACTATAAGGAAAGAAGTCCTCTAATGCTGGAAATATCCAAAGGTTACATTAAAGTAACAACAGATAGTTTTTTAAACTTTAAGCTAGAGCTTTAACGTTGATCTCTGTGATTGTTGAGTTAGAAACTTGACCAGTTTTATATCTGACACCACTCTGCAGCCCTCTGCTGACCAAAAACCGCACTTGATAGTTTTGTGGAGCGGGTAGGTGCCCTATAGGGGGAGCTCTTTACCTGCTTTACGGCTGTTAGCTGTAATGCTAGCGGTTAGCATTTTCAATTCATCGTCGATAAAAGCACAAAAAGAAGAAGTTTGCTTTTTCTGTTGGCATCATGGCGGAGCCTGGAAGTAAACGTAACAGAGTAACGTCTTTGGAGGTGAAGCAAAGAGCTAAAACCAGAGTGAACATTGACACGGTCTACACTAGTCTGAGGAAGCTAAAGTAGGCTACAAAATCACAGACTGATGGTGACCTGGCTTTGTTGCTACTGGACTTGTAAGTAATAATATTTTTGTCCAACAGTGTGGATCTTTTTACTTTGTGGCTTATTTTAGTATTAGTTGGCTCATGTTAGTGTTAGCTCGCTGTTAGCGCTAGCTACAGCAGGGTTGTTCACGGCAGTTGTAATTCTACTTTCAACCAGTAGGGCGGAGGAGCAGGAAACTGTCAAGTGTTACTTTAAGAGATGAGAAACTTTAAAAGCATTAAGCAAAGTTGATCTTTGATACAGAAATAAAACAACTGAGCTGCTTTTCTCTCCGTGTGGGAGTTTATTATCGTCTCAGGCTTCATGTCAAACAAACTGTAAACAATCTACCTTCACTCATCATTAAATCAGTTTAAATTGCATTAATTTGCATCGTGGTACAGCTTAACGTTTGCAAATTAACAAAAAAGTATTCACAGCAGAAAGTTTGTAAAGATAAAAGCTTTTTTTATGTGAATGCTTCGTGTTACATCAGCACACCCTCTCCATTTAAAGTTAATAGAAGCAAAGAAGAAAAGAAAAGAGACGTCTGTATTTTCTGCACCATGCAGAGCGACTTAATACCAGCACCGCTCTGCTGTGGATCAGCAGAGATCAAAGACAAGTCTATTAGAACAGGACCAGGATCTGAATTATCTCCATTTGAGGAGTAAATTTACTCCTCATCTTCACAGGGAGTCACGATGTTTGCAGCTGACGGTTTTCCTCATGATCACAAACAGGCTCCAGGAGGATGTTTAGCAGCATTTATGAACACAATTTTATGATGTGTGAGCACAAATGCAACAATAGCTTCTAGTGTGGTGAGATGAAAACAGAAGAGATAGAAAGAACCCGGTTTTGTTTTGATGTTTTAGAGGAAAGAGTCTCGTTTGGTGATGGTGTTAGCTGAGCTGAACAAGGCTGCTGCCAAGCAACTAAAATGAGATGGAGTCATCGCTTTGATCCCATTGTGGTGCTGTTATTTAAGAGAACTGCAGTAAATTCTGATGTTAGAGGATTAAAGGCTGACATCACCCAACACCTTCAAACTCGGAACATTTCAGTCTCAGGAAAAATGGAGGCTTTGCCGTTTTGGGTCTTGTAATCTATTAGCCCGTTTAGTTTGTGTTAGAGAGGACTTTCAGCTACAAACACAGAAGATCTGAGCTCCACATCTTTACAACTGAGTACGTTGTTGACATTTGTGTGTTTGCGAACCATGTGCTAACCATGGTGAATAAAGACAGCTTGGGTGGTCAACAGTAGCATACCAAAAGGTCAAAGCCGTGTGTGACCTACTTTTTTTGTAAATTAGAAAGTTGAAAAAGGCGAGAGGGAAACTTCTGTTCTGAGAAAGCCTTCCTTAACACGTAGACGCCCCATTGGACGCTTGAGGGCGTAACAGCGTCGCCGCCATATTGGATGGGTCTCCTCACTGTCCAAAGTCAATGCAGAGTGAGCAACTATGCGTTTTTGTGCAGCCTACAGTTGCAACAACCGGCGTGCTATTGAAAACAGATCACGTGGGATTACTAATGACTTTTCCAGCCTACCTGATGGGATTTTATATTTTAATTTATTTTGTTTAATTATGTTTATATTTTAATTATCACGCCATACCATGTGTCTGGTTTTGTGAAAAAGCTTGATAAAATGTGGTTATTAGCTGGGTAAGCATCTTCCTCAGTAGAAATGAATGCACTGGGGGCGATTGGAGACCCAACTAAGATGGCGGCCGGCCACTACGGCAGCTCCAATAGGCAGCGCCAGTCCACGAGGGGCTACGTATAAATGTCTGTGCTCAAACCTGCATGTCTCCAGTGTCTGAGGCCTTCTGGGGAAACCAACCAATCAGCAAGCAGCTCGTTATCATTCATGTCCTGGCCGAGTGGGAGGGGCAAACAGCTCTTTTCACAGCAAGGCTGGTTTAGGGGGTTTAGAATGGCCTGTATCAGGGCTCCTGGGACATTTCTGATGCTTTTTAGAGGCTCAAAGCTGTTTTAGATTGTTGATTAACTGCATCCTATAGGTCCTCTTTAATGTTTTGATTCAAAAGGCTTCTTTTAAGATCCACAATAAAAGCTCATCCTAAAAAGCTGAACTGAGGAGGGAATGTGATGTAAACGGTAAAATCTATCCTCACCAGCAGGTAAGAAAGTTGATGAGGCTTTTTTAACCACATATTGACCCGTTCAGGAGACGAAAGCTCGTCCAAAACAAACAAATTAAAAGGAAACCTTTAAATCTACAGACTCTGCTCAGATGCGTTCAGATCAGTTAGACTGATGGAAGTCTGATCTATGAATGGAGACAGAAACAGGCCAGTGTTCTACGTATGCAGAATTATTCTGCTGTTCTCCCTCATGTCTAGACAGACTGAACAGAGAAAAAATAAATAAAAAGCAGATGTTTTTTATAGGCTGTAAATAAATAATAATCTCATGTTTTATTTAACAGATGATCAAGTGATCAGCCATGAACGTGGATGTCTGAGGAGCTGAAATAACAGTGCCACCTGAGTGTGAGGAAACCCTCAAGATTTTAACATTCACAGAAAAACTGGGACACAAATTTAACATTGATTTTGTCAAAAGTTAAATATTTAATAAATTCTCACAACTGAATTGTTGCCACTCTGAATCTGTAGAAATATGATCAGATTTTGTTTTATTATATTCTGTCAGGTATACTGGATTATGCAGAAACCGTCACTGTCAGTAATTATTCAATCAGCTAGAGGATGCTGGGATTATAAAGAATCAAACTAAACTAACTTAGCTGAACCATGAAGGAATGACTTTCCTTCGCCTTTTTCTCACCTCACCTGTTCAGGGTGGCTTTTGAGTGACCTTCGGTTGATTCTTCATCACTACCTTCTCTTCATTCTGCTCTTTTACCATTTCTGCCTTTTCCAGGATCTCATTTCCTCACATTTTTATTTTTTATGATACTTTTCATCTGTCTGAGTCATTTGATTTTGATTTTCTGCCAATACCGAGTCCCGATCCGATACTTCTTCAAAGCATCAAAATATAAAGAAAAAAGGAAAATCCTATCCACGTTGTCCTTTCATTTTTGTATTATTTAGGTATTTCTTTGTTTCTATATTTATGTCATTTTCTTAGTTTATCTGCCAAAAAACATCACTTGTTTAGGAAGTAAATTGATAAAAAATGTGTTAATATTATGAATATATTTAAAAGTAGTGGAGTTGCTCATATTTCAAATTGTTTACGTTCTCATTATGCGGCTTTATTGCGTGATGCACGGCACCACGCAATGGTGTTTTCCTCCAAGAAACAAAGAACACTGATGTAGAGAAGCTTGTTGAGATTAAAATTAAGCCATTGTTGTTCCAATTGAAAAATCTGTATCTCAGGATGAATTAAAAGTCCCAAGTCATCATCACACTGGTGAAATTACATCTCCGCATTTGACCCATCCCCACGGTGGGGAGCGGTGAGCTGCAGCTGTGGCCGCGCTCGGGAACTAATATGACTAAAAAGTCATATTTGTTGTTTTATAAGGTTCAATCCGATCTTTTTCACCCGATTCCGATCTTTTGAAAATCACGTGATCTGGCCAGATTTCCGATCACGTGATCGGATCGGAGCATCCCTATGTAAACCAAGAAAAAACCAATGGAGATTGAAAAGAAACACAGAAAGAACATAACAAGGATACATTCTCTATTTTTCCTGTAACCCTTAAGATATCTTTAGTAATTATAATTTAGTCACAACCTGTTCTTGATTTGTCTTCTATTAACCGTTGAGACACAAATATTCATCTGCTACAATTTTACCTACAGAAAATAAACTCTCTTTTCAAAATTAAGAAAAGAATTTATCGAAAAAACTAGCGATTAATCCACCCCACATTTATCCAGTTTATAAAAAGCCATGCATTTCTGATTTTAAAGGGACACCAGGCAGTTTTGCTTGCTTTCAGCACCCCCTAGTGTTGGTTATTAATTTACTGTTATTGAAAGCAAAAGGAGGTCTGGGCTTCCCTCCTTAAGCTGCTGCCCCCGCAACCCGACTCCGGATAAGCGGGAGAAAATGGATGGATGGATGAAAGCAAAAGTGAAACTTCTATCCTGGCTGTGCGTTGGTCTTTTTAACACCTTAATCTAACTGCTGAAACGTCTCCTCAGCCTTCATTAGTGTCTACAGGAGCGGTTCATCACTAAATCAAACACATCAGCTGTGTTCATGATCTAAAACATGCAGGAAACATGCTGGAAGCAGACTGCAGCACCAGGTATGTCAGCTCCAAGTCCCAACATGCTGGACCGGCACTCTAAAGTTGCAGGGGGAATATTCTGGCCACAGGGGGGAGATAGGGGCTGGGTGGCCTTTCATTAACCCTGTAAAGGCTCATTTTAGCACATACTGGCTCAAGAACATGATTTAAACATATGAAAAAGTTGCAAAATATCCTTTTAACTAGATTTTTATTGTCACCTGCCATTTTTAAACTAGAAGACATTTTGTTTAGTCTTTTTTACTGTTGGAAAACACCAAATCAAATGTGTATTTCTCACATTAATATGATTATTGGTGAATTAAAATTGCTTTAGTATTGCTGTAGAGAATGGATCCGGGTTATTTTGAGTGACATTGGTTTTTATAGCTGATGTCAGACCAGCGAAGCCCCAGAAGATTACATCCCATAAACAAAAGCTGTCCTCTTAATGGCGAGCTTCATGTGCAGTCATTGTTATCAGGTTACTGATATGATTGTAAGTTACGGAGGTGTGGAAATAAATAGATGTTTCTCTTTATGGCTTCAAATTAGCCCCCCTGCTAAAAATAGAAGGGTCATTAAGTCTGAGATCAGGTCATTAAAGTCACAGGAGCCGTTAAAAGGAAATCTTTATCAGAATTTCCTGTTACTCCTCTCCATGCTCAATGCACCATGAAGGGAAAACACTCCTTCATGTGTGCATCATGCATCCTTCCCTCCATGGTCCTTTTACCACAACTTCCCCAATTAACTTTAATGGGCAGTAATATCATTTTATGTTTTTCTACTCTGTCCTACTGGAACTCCTCCATGAATCCATATTCCTTCCATCCTGCACGGGCAGCTCCTCCACCTCCGTCCTCCTCCAGACCTGCGGTGTCAACGGTTTAAACGGATTGCCCGTGCAGACGGTTAACCTTCTCATCCCATAAAAAGTATAATTGGTTTACTATAGAAGGGAGCCTTTCTCCGTGCCGGGCATAATCCCCCGGCTTGATTAATGCTCCTCTAATCAATTGGTGTCTGGAAGACCCGCCTCCTCAGTCGCATCCTATAAAGGGGAACAGCTGGACTTTCTAAAGGTCAGAGTGCAGGGGGGGGGGGGTCAGACCCTCTTTACATGCTAACAAAACTCCTGTGCTGCTTTTAGACAGTTATCTGTGCAATAATCAGATTTTATGATGCTTTTCTGTGTTTGCATGGGTAAAGAATTTAGCAAAAATCACCAATAAAATAATACTTGTTGGTTTAAAATGCTCAAAATGAGAAATAGGCTCAAGTCAGATAAAGGTTAAGTTTAGCAACAAGGGTGAAGGTTAAGGCCACAGGGGTGATGATGGTAATAGGATCCCACATCTGTGGTTGTATATTTAACGTTCACGCGCGTGAGTTCATAATTCCAGAACTTCTGCTAAAAAACAGACAAAAAGGAAACAAGAAAATGCTTCATTTGGATGAAATTGCTTGAAGACGCGTCGGTGCGTCTGACATCCTGCAGGATGGGAAGAGATCCCCTGGTGTATTGCTCTTGTAATTTTCTCTTCAAACAGGACGTGCTATCATCCTCACAACCAACACCGCTGAAGGGTTTGTGCTCCATTCAGAGCAGATTTGAATAAGTCTTGGAAATTGACACGAAGCCTGCTGTGATGTATGAATATCAATGTCACCGCTGACAGAGTACAACGGGAGACTGGGAAATATCAATTTATTATGAGCTCTGGATTGGGACAAACCATTCCAGCCTGAGAACACCTAATGTTGGTGGACTATTCTCCACGGGGCTGTCCTCGTGATGGCGGGGTTATCTTCACCAAACATCGTGATCGATACACAATAATACTACTGACAGACACTTAAAGATGACCGCGCTGAACAAGTCGTCACCCCGGAGGACTACGAGCGGTAAATAATGAATTGCTACATTAGCAGGAGGTCTGGTGTTTACATTAGCATTCAGAGTGGACGTCTAGATTACTCTGGATGTCTGGTGTGGCTCCTCATCCAGAGAAGATGAATGCTTTAGCCTCCGACAACATCCCAGAAACTTTAAAAAGCAAGAAAACCTCACTGTACACAAGCAGTGGCGCCCCCAGAACATTTTCATAGGGGGGCCTAGAGTAAATTTTGGGGTGGCTCACCAAATAGGGTCCCCATGGCTTCATTCTATGCATTCAACACATTTAATTCAAATTTGAGAAACACAAAAGTTTCAGAAAAAAATTCTTTCTGTTATTGTTTCAAATGTTTTACCTCTTCTTTCCACCGGATGTGAAAGCGTCACGTAACGTAATAGCAGCGTTTTACCCGCAAGCTCATTCCCAACGGGAGCGTTTCAGAAGTGAAACGGGAGCAAAAGCGTTCCACACAGCTGATCCAGTGAGGTCACGAAATCACGGGAGAATTGCAACACCACGCGTGATTTCAGAAGTCCACACAATAACAAGCTGCATGTATCCAAAAAGGTCTGCGGTTTATTTTCTGTTCCGTTTACATCGGCTACGGGGGAAATGATGTACGTTTAGCTGCACGTAACTTTTATTTTGAAAGTTTCTGGATAGTTTACACCTCTTTTGTGTTTGACTTCCTGTCTGGCCCGAGATAAGAGTTTGACGTGTTTTGGAAGCGCAGTGTGTAAAAAATAGACTCAAAACGTAATGATAGTGTCCCTTTGCTTTTGGGACGCGTCCAAAACGTTACACTTTGCTGCTGGTGGAGAAGAGCTCATCCACTATAACGGCAGCTAATAGTATGTTTTGCGGCTGTTTTACACCACTTTCACATCCGGTGGAAAGAAGGGGTTAGAATTTCAAAAACTATCCACTTCTGAGATTTATATTTTTGGACAATGAGCCTCAGAGGCATGTGTTTATATTTAAATTGTCATTTATTAGATAGATAATTGAAAAGTTTATTTATTGGCTTTAACGTATGATTAAAGAAGATGAATTTATCGTTTGTATAAACATGAATGTGTTTATTAAAGCAGAAATCTGGAGGTTTTTTGTCAGAGGGCACTATCTAGAGGCAGAAATGTATTACACCTTTACACTCTACGATTGCTATGTCTATGTCTAACATTATTGGCTAATGCTGAGCGGCGCTTAATTGAGCTCTGCGGGGTAAGACTATAACTTTTATGTATTTCTTATAAAATAAATCATACATAATTCCTGAAAGGGGGAAAATTCCAGATCACTGCTTTAAGGGGAGGTGGGGGGCATGGCCCCCTCTGGCCACCCCTTGAGGTCACCACTGTTCACAAGTACAGATGGACTGCTGGGCAAACCTTGAAACGAGCGGTTCATTTATCTTTCAGATATGTTGAACGTATTTTTGTAGCTTCCTGCTGCAGCAGTGATGAATCATCTCCACAACCTCTTTGCTGCAGGTGTTTTACACCTATCACTTCCCCGCTTTATTTTCCACCTCACCTTTAAACTTTCCACAAGGTGTCACAGCTGATCGGCTGCTGATTTAGTTAAACTTGTAAACAACAACAGCCATCTGTCTCCATCAACTTTAATAACAGCCCAATGCTTATTCCGTTATTTATACGGAGCTGCAGCGCACAGGCAGCAGGCGCTCGGCGCTGGCAAAGGGGGATTTGGCAGCACGGCTCGTGTTAGTATGCACATACATGCTTCTCCAACACACAGACTCACTGCGACAACACTGCAGTCAGACATGGAGGGGGGAGATAGTGAAAAGGGAGTGGGGGATGAATGGAAAGAAAAGGTCTGTTTCTGAATACTTTCAGCATCCCTATGAGGTCAGTAACTGGGACGTAAATACAGAAAGAGCTGCCACTGGGCAGAAACACACAGCTTTTTAAACGAGCCGCTGAGAAGTGAGCAGAATAAATATTTCACACAATTGATTCCTAATAGATCTGCAGTGAGCTGGTGAGCAACCCCTTTATTGTGTTGTTTTATTATTAATACTTCCCAGCCAATGGGCTGTGGAATATGCACGGAGCGACCTGCCCTTCCCTCTTCTTATGCTAATCGTCACTGACATTTTCCACACGTAGCTAACCCACGCCGGCCTCTCTGCAGCCGACCAGAACACCACCAAACATTAGCAACAATAAAATCCATCAAACGGGGCAATAATCTTCCCCGAGACGTTAATACCGCGCAATTACAGGCCCTGCGTCGGCCGCGGTGTTGACCTGATATCTCGGGAAAGATTTTGTCATCTTAAAAGGTTTGACAGTCAGCTACTCTTTGTATGTGAAAGGCTACTGCATTCATCTTCAGCCCATTTATCACTCCTGTCTTCTTTTCTACAGTCCTCCATTCATCTATCGGTCCATTCATCTTTCCATCCATCAGCTCGTGTGGCCTTTGTTCTACGTCTGTCACGGCCTGTGGCTCTATTTATATAGACATCTCATTTCAACTCTTCACCTCTTTTTCAGGGCGCTTGAGATAAACAATGAGCGTTCACAGATCCTTCAGATGGAAAGAAAAGCTGTAGACTCAAATATTTGGGATTTTGAAGCATCCAACAGGATTTTAAATGTCCTCCATCACCATACGGCTCTAGTCTGTTCTCTAAAGCGTTTACCCGGATTTCCAAACTAATTTTGAGAAAAACTTCAATCAAGATGTTTGTGAAGATCTAAACGAGAGATAAACTAATCCTTTTTAAACATTCTGATAACAGGTCTGTTTGCATTAGACCAAGTTCACTCGTTCTTTCAACACATCTGCAGTAGTCTCTAGTGTAAATAAATGCCTTGTGAGTCAATCTCTGAGGGAAAAAGCTCTGGTGCTCCTGTTTCAGGAACTAGAAGTGAGCTAGAGCTGAGGTGAGCAGAACACGGCAGGATTTGGAGTCTTACTTCCTGATATTTGGACATCTCGCCTCTGATTGGCCAACAGCAACGTGACTCTA
>SSNS01002119.1:0-12059 GCA_006937985.1 Aphyosemion australe | reverse complement strand
CTCCTCTATCATGGCTGATTGATGTGACTCTTGTGTTGTTGGTGCTGAGGCGATGTGTAAACTGTAGAGATTTTTTACTAATATGAGACCAAACAAAAATACAGAATCATTCAATATTTAAAAAATAAAAAAAATCAGGTCCAAAGTTTTTCTTTCATTAAGCCGTTTTGTTTTTAATATAATTTTCTGGTTAATTGGCTTTTACTAAAACGCAGACATGAGAACTGTTCATAAAGTTCCAAGTTTGTTTTTATCTTTTATTTGTTTTTTTAGTGATCTAAGATTACAATACTAGATTACTGCCTATGTGTATATACATGTATCCTTGTTTTTATCTTTCTTCTAATTACCCTTTTGAGTGATGGTGCTGCTGTGACAAGTGAATTTCCCCACTGTGGGATCAATAAAGTCTATTCTATTCTAAAACGTGACTTAAACCGTTAAACATAACAAAGACTGACCCAGAACCTGCTCCTGCAGCTGATAACGGACTCACCTTTATTTATCAGACACTAGAAAACAACGTCTGATGCTTTTTAGGTTTCAGATCTGCAAAGACTTAGTGATCCCGTTTAAAAAAACATGTAATTTTTAATAAATAGTTTGAGCAGCTGCTCTCCGAGGTGTGGTCCGATACCTGAAATGACCTTTTCTCTCAGCTTGGCTCATTTCTCGTCATCTCTGCTGCTCCTGAAGCCTCTTAGCCTCTCAGTCAAGGACAGTTTGTTGACTCTTTGATGGACTCGGGGAGATGACTTGTTAAAGGTCTCTCCAGCCACCCGAGGCATGTGGAGGATGTGTGATTTATGGTGTGAAAGCGGGTCAACACCTTGACCTTTTGACCTTCTTCCTGTTCCAGCGTGCGATGATTGGACCGTGCTGCCTCGGCCCGACCTCCACCATGATGTCAACCGCTTTGGACACTCTGCAGTTTTTAGTGACAGGTAACCATCAGACAACAGAACGTTTCTATTGAATATTCATGTTTTGTTTTATACATTCCCTCCCAGAGCTGATGCACCATTGATTTTCAGTGTATAGAAACTGTTGCCTGACGATGAGAAGTGTTGAGGACTAAATGTGGCTCATTTCACACACAGCTCTGAGTGTTCAGCAGCAGCGGTGTCCTAAATTAGTCAGACAGACAGACAAGACTTCTGGCTTCACTTAAAAAAATAATAAATAAAACAAAAAAGACGTTTATGACGGGAAAGGATTTTTTTAGTAGTTGATGCGTGGCATTTTGGATTTAGTCCCTGTTACCAATAGATTATGATGTGTTGCTGAGACCAGAAGTGATGACTCATCAAGTATCATCATCACTGCCAGCAGAGCGAGAGACGGAGAGCCACATTAAATTATACATCCTGTTGCAGAGAACACATCAAATATTAACATGTATCCCCAGCTGTGTGTGAGTCAGGCTTTCAGATGCCTCTGCTCCTCAGGAGCAGTTGGTGGTTTGTTCAAGCCTTTAACTAATCACATTCAGGGAAACGACGAGGGGGAGACGGCGTTTACAGCAGCGCGGCCATGTTTTATTTCACTAATTTTACTTCAGACGGAAGTTATTAGTATTTACTTCACAAAAGCAAACCTTGACTCATTAATAAAGACTAGAGGGACATTAAAATGAGAATTTAAATCCATTAGATGTACGTAAAATGAAATTGGAATATTTCTGTTTATTTAGCAAAACGTTTGTTCAAAGTGACTTACATGTGGGTAAAGAAATACAGTTAATAGCCTAACATGCATGATTCTGGTCTGTGGGAGAAGACCTGAGTACCAGGAAAAAAAGTCATGCATGCATGAGCAGAACACGCTAACTCCACACACACGAGCAGAACATGCTAACCCACACATGCATGAGCAGAAAACACTACCCCCCCACACACACACACGAGCAGAACATGATAACCCACACATGCATGAGTAGAACACGCTAACCCCACACACACACGAGCAGAACATGATAACCCACACATGCATGAGTAGAACATGCTAACCCCACACACACACGAGCAGAACATGCTAACCCACACATGCATGAGCAGAAAACACTAACCCCACACACGCATGAGTAGAACACACTAACCCCACACACACACACGAGCAGAACAGGCTAACCCACACGTGCATGAGCAGAACACGCTAACGCACAATCGCATGAGCAGAACACGCTAACCCACACATGCATGAGCAGAACACGCTAACACACACATGCATGAGCAGAACACGCTAGCCGCACACATGCATGAGCAGAACATGCTAGCCCCACACATGCATGAGCAGAACATGCTAGCCCCACACATGCATGAGCAGAACATGCTAGCCCCACACATGCATGAGCAGAACATGCTAACCTACACATGCATGAGCAGAACACGCTAGCTGCACACATGCATGAGCAGAACATGCTAACACACACTTGCATGAGTAGAACAAACTTCTCCGCGCATCTTTTTCCCCGCCCACGTCCTCAGAGATAACTGCGTTCCTGAGAAGGCCATATCAACTCAACCTGGCCACTCGCGGACGACTGTCCCCAACTGGCCCAGGCTAAATGATTTCTCTTCCAGATCATCCGTGCACTCAGCAGGATGTACTGGTTACCCACAATTACCCACCAGTCACCAGTAGCACATGTTCAAACTCATGACAGCAGCTGATCAAAGGCCAGAAAGAGGATGGTCAGATAGAAGCACTGACTCACAGTCTGGGAGGTCCGTGTGCACAGGTGCAGGGCTCTTCCTGGTGAGTAGGTGAACTTAGACGGAGCAGGTCTAAGCCCAGTGAGCAGGTAGATCAGTAGGATGAAGCTCCTCAGGCTCTCTCTAATAAACATCCACCTCTCTCATGCTCCCTGCCTCTCCCCTTCTCCCCCGTTTGTCTCAGTGTGATGTACGTGTTCGGGGGCTTTAACAGCCTGCTGCTTAGTGATGTCCTGATGTACACCTCGCCGAGCTGCGCCGCCTTTTTCAGCCCCGCGTCCTGCAGCCAGTCCTGGCCTGAGATCCACTGCATCTGGAACAGCACCCAGGAGCTCTGCCTGCCGTGGGAGAGCAGCGATGATGGTCCAGATCAACAGCTCCAAGCCTTCTGCAACAAAAGATCAAGTAAGTGACACGAATGATGCTGCACTGGCACACGTCCTGTAGGGAAATCGTTTAAAGGGTTCGTCTGACTAGATGCACCGTTTGGTCATCGCTCAAACAGCTGATCTGTCAACAAAAGCTGTCAGAAGAGGCTGGATAAGAAATTTATTCTCTAAATAAATTCCAGAATAACTTATGATGATGCTTCCAGCTCCCTTTCTCCTGATTGTCTCTGTTTCATCGTACCTGTCAGTCCAGACAGGAGAAGATAATAATCAGGGGCAGTTTACTCAGGTGTCTCTGCTGCAGCAAATTTACGTTTGTCTTAAAAAATGAGAGCAAAACTAAATAATAAAGGGAGTCTGTCTGCCCACCCGGTACACAAGTCTGATTTTCAGCAGCAGATGGAAACTCGGAGCTCTGTTACCTCAGAAGAAACCGGATGTTCAGGTTTTCACCACAACCATGAGCCGGGCTAGAGTCAGAGCCAGAGGAATTCACCTGGTTCACGAAAAGGGTTCAGATTAAGATTCATAAAGGATGGGACTGCTGCTTTTATCTAAAATAAACACAAACCTTTCTAATATGGAGAGTTTAAATGTCATTTTTAACCACTAATATTGTTTAAATGTATTTTAAACGGCAAAGAGAAACAATTAGACGTGTGCTCACACTCCAGCTGGAAAAGGTGTCGTGTTAAATCTTTCACACGCCTGAAAAAGCTTTTTTCTTTCTATTTCAGACTTTGAAAGCGTCTTGGAGAACAAAGGTAATGAAATGTTTTTTCAAACATTGCAGATGCTGATAATGAGAGGTGTGACCAGTATACGGACTGCTACAGCTGCACGGCGAACACCAACAGCTGCCAGTGGTGTTCAGGCCAGTGTGTGTCTCTGGGAAGTAACTGCACCGCCGCCACAGTAAGAACACTCACATGAAAACACTTCCGTCAACCGAGGCCTTCAAGGGGCATCATAAATAACGATGCTCTGCTAAAAGGCGTTGATGACACACTATTATTTAGTTATTATCATCAGGCATAAACTAGTAAACCTAAATGAACCTTCAGCATCATTAATACAATCAAGCCCACCTACTTGTTGAGTCCATCTGTGCTGCATGAAGGTTAGCCCTAACCCAATCGTTTATCACACTGTTAAATCTCATGAATTTCACATTTTGTGGTTTAAAACGACAAATCGGATGTGCTGCTTGTTCAGCGGGGTCTAGTGGGTTCATCAGCACTGAGAAAAACAGATGTAGTCTCCAGTAACGGGTCTCGGCTTCATGACAGGAGCTGGATGGTGGTAAAGTTGGACAGCTGCTGGTTTGGCTGGGTCTCCGGACAGTTTGTGGTCCTGGAGCGTGTTTCCTCACCTTTCAGCCAAGTTAGACCCAAAGAAACAACCCCAGTAACTGTTTAATACGATACCTCTGACTGCCTTCGCCACGGCAACAAGACTATTGAATTATCTCCTGTGGTTTCTGTTGCAACAGCTGAACATCACACACACACACACACGGTGGGAGACTGCTGTTGTCTGCTTGTATCTGTCTCTGAGTTGAACCTGAGTCTCAGCCATCTTCAAACGAACCATTTTGTTTAAATTCTGTTTAATAAAAGATTTTGATGCTGATTAAATCTTTTTTCAATCCTGATATGTACGTTTAGTCAAACATCTTGTTTGTTTGGCCTCGCAGGACAAAATATTAGAATCACATGTTCAGAGACCACCAGGAAGTGTTGATGTCCTGAATGAACGAAACACGGACTGACCAAATTGTCAGAGGTGTTATAACAACAACAACAATAATGATAATAATGATAATAATATCAGCGATGCACTGATTTGGAAATTTGGGCTGATATCAATATCTGATAAGGACCCGTAGTGACACTGGTGTCTCAGCCCATTTCAAGCATCTGCAAAATTGCTTCTTGAGTCATATATTCAAGTTTGACAACCCCAAGTGACATCCTATCCATTCATATATCAAAAATTAATTTACTTCTTTATTATATATTAATATATTTTCTACATTTTGATGTATTTATTCCAATCAGTTTTATATTTCAAAAGGATTTGGGTCCTTAAAGGCTACAATATCAGCCCAGACTGATACCAATGTTAATGCCACGATCCTAATTATTATTATATTATTATTTTGAAAACAAACTGAACTTCCTCTCAGTGAGAGTAATGAATAGATAATATTTTAGTGTCATGCTTGAGTCATCAAAGGTTTAGAGTTTCTGCCTCCATCTGGCATTAAAATAAAGCCTTAACGGTTTTTTCAACATGCCTCTGTACCTAAAAACTCTTATTATTGTATTGTTCAAGGTAATGTCTCAATCATGTTGGAAGGAAGGTTACATTGAAACAGATTTCCTTCTCAGCCGGCTGAAGGTTTGTCAGTGTTTCTGTTTTCAATAACCAAAGAGGGACACAGTCACTGTTTACAATCTGCGAGCTCACGGGGTTGCCAAGTCTGCGTCGAGCTGACGCTGCAGCGCCGGCATTTGTGATTCAACATCAGCCGGCAAAACACAGCCGTGTTTTGTAGAGAACAGAAGCCAGTAAACAGGAGCGACCCAGAAGTTATTCTTTGTACCCCTAAAAAGCCACATCATCTTTTTGTTTTACTCTAATATCGGCTAAAGAAGGCTAGAGGCTAACGTTGAACTAACGTTGAGCTAACAATGCTAACGGTGAATTAGAAACAAATTGTCAGCTCTAAAAATATCTCAATCTAATTTTGTAGTTACCAACATCTCGACATTACAGTGAAATGCATTTATCTACTTATCAACTTACTGTGTATGACTCTTCGCTTGTCGTCTAGAATCTTCTGGTGCTGATCTGTGACTGACAACAGCCATGAAACTCACAGAACGGGAGTGAGAAAGTCACTCCTTTGTTTAGAAAATGGGCTGCAGTACCCACATTTGACCACAGGATGTCATTCTTACACAATCCTTCCTGTTAGTCATACCTCCACCAACATTTATCACTATTGTTACTATAATTTTATTGTTTTTATTATCGCTTTTGAAGAATGAGTTGCAACAACATTTCAATTTCTCTCTGGGATTAATAAAGTAGTTTTGAATTTGAATGAGCAGTTTTTGTTGTTTCACTCAGTAATTACAAGTCTTCTCATAACGAAGCATCAGCTAATTTCCTCGGTGAGTTTCTGCACCTTGTAGTTTGAGATGCGTCAAACATGATTAATGATCATATCACCAGCTGATGAAGCACCATCTTTCTGTAGCTCCGTGTTCATCTGTGATCAAATCAGTCGTCATTAGGAAGCTGTCAAACGCACAGACCCGGCTCATGTGTCTTTATCTGCACCGCGTCCTAAACATTTAACGCTTGTGCATCAGAAACCGTTTCTTCTGTGACGTATGTGCTGTTTTGTTTGTGAACTTTGCTGAGCTGATGCTCTGCCTCCTCCCAGGGAGCCATAGCAGAGTTTGACGTGTGCCCCAAAGACAACCCCTCGTATGTGTGCAACAAGAAAACCAGCTGCAAGAGCTGCGCCGTGGACCAAAACTGCCAGTGGGACATTCGCAACCAGGAATGCATCTCACTGCCAGGTAGGGACTGTTATCACACTCACTGAGCTGCTTTTCTCAATTTCATTCCACTCAGAAAACCCAACAGGAATAGAATCGGTGTGGGGAAACTGGGAAACTTCATTACATCCTGCATTTTAGATCCTGGGCCAAGGAAATGTTTATTTCCTGTAAATTCTTGTAAAAACAATGGCTTCATCTACAACATCAGGCTTCTGAAATATGTGGAAATAATCATTTAGAGGAAAACTTTTCTCTAAATCTGCCTTTTGGTGGTTTGTAGATTTTTGATAAAACACACAATTACCTGTGGAAGTTTGATATTCCTCCGTGTGTTTTCCTTCCCAGCAGCCAGATCTTGATCATTAATCCTCCAGACCTTCTGAAGGTCCTTCAGAAGGGGTTCTTTGAACTTTGGCTGCTTTTTCAGTCAGTTTAAAGGTCAACTTTACTCATATTTTTAATACATTTGCATTGGTCTCTAGTAGAATGCCTTGTAAGTCATTCGCTGGGGTAAACAAGCTCAGGTGCTTCTGGTTGAGGATGTAGAGGTCAGCTAGAGGAGAAAGTAGCTTCAGACGACAGGATCTGGAGTCTTATTTCCTGCTATTTGGACATCTCTCCTCTGATTGGCTAACAGCAACACGACTCTACCACTGACTCTGTTTGCTCTGCAACGTTGATGTTTTATCTCCACAAATAACACAAGCCTGGAGGAGTTCTGCTGTGTGGTGGAGTTGCTAATGCTAACGGTTAGCTTCTACTAGCTGAGATGTTCTCGTCTGTTTCCTGGACGCTAAACCAACAACATCCTTCCCATCTTGAGTCAAGATCTTGACTCAAGATGGGTGAGTCCATGAATGTTGAGTGACAGATCTGTCAGGAATTTTCTGAAGCTAATGCAGGAAATAGGGGTAGAAGACTATTTTCACGTTCAGCCTGCATGTTAAACTCAGAGTGGGTGATTAGAATCAGAAATAATAAGTAAAAAATGTTTTTTAGTGAACCTGCTCTTTAAAAAATGAAGGATGACTTTAGTACAGGGCTGTAGATCCCTGTCAGCCTGAGTGGTCCTTGCAGTACCAACACCTTGCTCTCTCTGGAACAGAAAACGTGTGCGGTGAAACCTGGCACCTGGTGGGGAACTCCTGCCTGAAGTTCAACACCACAAACGAGTCGTACGATAACGCCAAGCTGGCCTGCAGGAACCACAACGCTGTTCTGGCGTCGCTCACCACACAGAAGAAGGTGGACTTTGTCCTGAAGGAGCTGCAGATCATGAATGTGATGGTAAGGAGAAGGAGGTACTAATGCTTCCTATGTGGTGTAGCGCTTTGAAGCTAGACTGGAAATTTTTGCCTCCTTAGCTTAACAAAAAAAGTGTTCAGAATCATCTACAGAAGCTCCTGCAGAGTTAGAATCTGTGCTTTCTGTGCAGAATCAGAATATCTAAGGAAATTTGGGGAGGAGAGATTTCTTCTGTTTTTCTGGTGAATAGGACAAAGACACTAAGGAACGTTTTTTTAGGGTGGAATTACATCAGCGTTCCGGAACAGGGAGGTGACTGACATCCCAGACTGTCTCCAGCTCAGAGATGCTAACACCTAAGCCCTTTTCAGATTGACATTCTGGAATATGTGTGGACAATTCAGTCCGGTCTTTAACCAGAACTGTGTTTTCAGACACACCACGTTTGCACCGGAACTTGTCCTTTCGGCTGCCTTCACACAGCAGGGAAAAGTTCCAGATGTCTGCGGGGGAGGGGGTACCCAGATATTGCATAATGCAGCGGGCGTACATGCGTCATCTCCCCAAACAAAGCTAGTATGTGATAGAATTCCTCTCACTGATCGGATTTACGTTAAGCACAATTCTGCGCACACGAAGACGAATAAGAGACCTGGTCACCTGGATGATGAAGCTCAATGGTTAATAGGAATCACGGAAGCGCTGTGATGCGCTCCGTCGCGCTTCCAGGAGACGGTACCGTAGGAGGCGAGCTACCATGGTTCGCCGCATGCTACAGGAGCGAGCTACCCGGCGTATATGGAAACATTCACGACCAAGTGGCGAAGTTTTCTGGTCAGACGTGTTGAAAAACTTTGCCTTCCCAGTCACGTGATATATGTAATCTAGGTGCACACCAGCGTCCCCCGCTCCCCTCCTCCTCCTCCTCCTCCTCCTCCTCCCTGTCCGGAACTCGACCTCACCAGTCTGAAGCAGCCACCCTGTCCGTGACGATTCCGGTCCTGTTACTAGGGGCTTTGTCCGGTCTAATTCAGGAAAAGGTTTATCGGATATTTGTATTCAGACACAAACGTGTTACGGACAGAGTCCCGAACATTTCCGTTTTTCATGGCCTGTCTGAAGGGGGCTCTAGAGTCCTGCTGCCATTTCGGGTTTGTGTTGTGAAGCTTCTGCGAGGCTTTTCTGACAGGATCCATCAGTCCAGCTGCAGGAGCTCACCTGAGTTCTCTCTGTCACTCGTCTGCCTCTGATTCAGCTAAAGCAGCAATTAAAATAAACGCACGCTGGGACTTCCTCCTTGTTTACAACCAGGATCAAGTTGTTTTCAGAAACAAAACAATGCAGCTGTCAAACTGTCATCCGTTTTACGTTTAGCTGAGATGTAATGGCTCCATTTTCCATGTTCCCAGCTGGCAGCAGCGGCGGATTAAAGAGCTGAACAGGAATTACATTTAAATAAAATCGAGACCTATATTTTCTTGTGATTTTATTCACCAGTACAAAACCACAGTGACTCCCTGGGTGGGTCTGAGGAAAATCAATGTGTCGTACTGGTGCTGGGAGGACATGTCGCCCTTCACCAACACCACCCTGCAGTGGCTGCCGGGCGAGCCCAGCGACGCCGGATTTTGTGGTTATCTGGCCGAGCCGGCGTTCAGCGGACTGAAGGCCCAAACCTGCATCAACCCGGTGAACGGCAGCTTGTGCGAGCGGCCCGGTGAGCTCCCAACTACCTTCCTTCTGTAGAGCTTATTTATGGAACAAACACTCTAATCAGACTCGGTGAAACCCCCACAGATACTTATATAGAGTGATTCGTTTGTTTGTGTCAGCAAACCACAGTGCCAAGCAGTGCCGGACCCCGTGTGCCATGCGGACCACCTGCAGCGAGTGCACCAGCAGCAGCTCAGAGTGCATGTGGTGCAGCAACATGAAGCAGTGCGTGGACTCCAACGCCTACGTGGCCTCCTTCCCCTTCGGACAGTGTATGGAGTGGTACACCATGAGCACCTGTCCACGTAAGATGTCTCACTCTGCTCCATTCAGGCTACTTGTATGTCTGATACATGTGCAGCAGACAAACATGAGTAATGCATAACCACAATAACACACAAGGACGTCCTGTAACAGAGCTCATTTTTATTCTTGTCTTACATTTCATTTGATATTTCTTTATTAAAGCTGCAACGGCAAATCTGCAAACAAGCTAGCTAGCGGTTTGGTGAGACGACAGCTGGATGGTCCAATGGTTTCGGACTGAGCCGTGTTATTGGCGGAGATTTTTAGACAAATGCAAGAGAACCACTTTATTGTTTTTTTGTTTATCTCCACAATATATTTATAGGTATTCGATGATAGAACGTTGTTAAGAGGCATGAGCTAGCTTGTTTTCCAGATTTGCTATTGTAGCATTAGATGTTGCACCAGAGTCTTATACTTGTGTTAAATCTTCAACGGTGGCCCTCCTGGAGTTCACACCATCAGTCACACCCCTCCTGAGCTAACTGACGGGCATTAGTATGTATCTCAGCACGATTTAGATTAGTGGCTCTGAAGTCTTTACAGAACATTTTAAACCTAATTCACCAACACGTCTTTAATCCATAGATTAGACACACTCAGGGCTCTGTTTTTAGGACGAGTCCTGGTTTTTAAAGTCTAGAGTAACTGGTGCCTTGTTGTGTTCTACTGCAGCTGAAAACTGTTCCGGCTACAGAACATGTGGGCAGTGTTTGGACCAGCCAGGCTGCGGTTGGTGCACGGACCCCAGTAACACAGGCAGAGGCCAGTGCATCGAGGGCTCCTATCGAGGACCCTTCCAGACCTCGGTCCCGGCCCCGTCCACTCTGCCCGGTCTTCCTGCTAGTCCCCAGCCTGCTCTCAACTCCAGCATGTGTCCTGGTGAAGCCAAATACAACTGGTCCTTTATTCACTGTCCCGGTAAGACCCGAGTGTTGATGTTATGATCCAGTCCACATGAGATCAAGATTTCCCTCCTCTCTTTATTCGGTTTGAATTTTTCTGGAGGACAAAGACAGTTTTTCCATAATAAGAGAGCAGCAGTGGTGGACTCTGAGTCTCTTCCACAGTCGGACACCACAGCTGCAGTCAGTAACAGAGTTTAAGACGATTTGTTGTATTAGAGACAAGTACCCAACACAGTGTCTGTTTATAAATGAACCCACGGATCTGTCCACATTTGACCCTGCGGCTGTTTAGTTTTTGCCCTCAGGGTGTTTGTGTGTGATGTTCATGCAGTGTGTGCTTTGCTTCCTCTTTGGCAGCCTGTCAGTGTAATGGTCACAGTCAGTGTGTCAACGAGAGTGTGTGTGAGAAGTGTGAGGACCTGACAACGGGCCGACACTGCGAGAGCTGCATCTCTGGTTTCTATGGAGATCCAACCAACGGAGGCAGCTGCCAGCGTGAGTACCTGTGGGCCTTTCATTTCCACGTTGGATCAAGCAGAGAGTCTCTGCACACAGCTTTGTTCTGCTTGTTATTATGCTGCTGTTCATTTTAGAGCTGAAACCATTCATTAAAGTATCAGTTGGATTTGATTACAGAAATCCTTCAGGCAAAAACGGTAGAATCACTTTAGCATCGTTTGAACCACGTGACCTTTCTCAGTGATCACGTGTTTTTCATGCAGACAGTTATTACCTCATTAGTCCACCACACCATTGACTGTGTTTGTGGTTAAACGAGACGTTATCAGCTCTGTGTTCAGATTAGTAAGTCTTTCGAACTGATTCTGTTTTGAGATGAAAAATAAGCAACACTAAATAAGTTTCCAGCTTCTCCACCCTACTGGTTGTAAGTGGAATTACAACTGTCATGAAAAACCCTGCAGCAGCTGCTGTAGCTAGCGCTAAAAGGAGCTAACTGATACACAATAAGCCACAAAGTAAAAAGATCCACACTGTTGGACAAAAATTATTATTATCTACAAGACCAGTAGCAACAAAGCAAGGTCACCATCAGTCCATGGTTTTGTAGCCTCCTTCAGCTCCCTCAAACTATTGTAGGCCGTGCTGATGTTCACTCTGGTTTTACCTCTTTGCTTCACGTCCAAAAACTTTATTCTCTTACTTTTACCTCCATGATGCCAAAAAAGTTCTTCTTCTCCTTTTAAT
>SSNS01002113.1:0-12078 GCA_006937985.1 Aphyosemion australe | reverse complement strand
ACACAGTTGATTCACCTATTCACCTGTTCAGCAGCTCATCAGGCTCTGCAGGAGCCGGTTACTCACCTGCTGAATAAAATCAAGTGTGTTGAAGCAGGGAAACCTCTCTAAAATGTGGATAGTGGTTCTCCAGGACCTAGCTATAAATATATTGTGGAGATAAAAAAATGAATAAAGTGGTCCCCTCGTATTTGTCTAAAAACTTCCACCAATAACACATTTTGGACCAAAAGCAACTATTGGACCACCCGGTTGTCGGTCTCGCCAAACCGCCACACTTCCCTGGGTCCTCCACTCATTACTCGCTCACGTATTTAGCAACAGAACACCACTGGTGTGAGAGGTTCTCCACTCAATAATGTCAGAGAAGGAGAAACAGCAGGCTGCTACCACTTCAACTTTAGGACAAACTACCAGAGTCCCAAAAAGAAAAACACCATTTGAAGTCACGGACAACAAGAGAAGGCTGGACCTAGAAAACGGTGACTGGTGTTTAGCGCTATCTCATTTCCTCTGGCAAAGCTGGTTTCCGGTTCCAGCAGAAGCATCTCAGGGAAGATACCCGAGGGGAGGTTGTGTTCAAAACCTAGCTTGTTCTGTAGATTCACTATAGCAGCTTTAAACTCCACCATGACCTTGTCTTTGAATAAGTACAGTAGTTCAATAAAATCTAAAATTAAAGTGTTTTCTTTAAGGGCTTTGACAAAAGCATGATGATAAGAACCACAAAATATAGCGCACATGAACAACGGTCCGTAAAATTAACAAAACAATCCACTTTGTTCTGGCTAGCTGGTCTTGGAACTAGCTTGTCTGAGCGTGGTTTCAGTTAAGAAACATGTAGATCCTCTAGCAGAGGGAATGAGACGTGGACATGACAGGTCTGTGATGAAAGTATTAATCCTTTTACTATACTTATGCCAATTTGTACCATTTAAGGTCAGACAGGGTTTGGTGCACTCTGTGACAATAGTCTACGAGTGATAAATCTATAATTTACTGACATTTAATGAAGAATAAAAGGTGTTTTTTTTAGGTAATTTCATATGCTTTGAAAAAGAAACACCTGAAGGATAAAACAGCTTCTAAGTAACTCAAGACATTTTGGGAGGGTGTTTTTGTTTTCCATATAAAAGGTGGAAGCGATCTTTGTGTGAAACGTGGCTCTAACACTCCAGGGTAAGAGGTCGGCCACTCTATAAGGTCCACAGGTAGGGGCTGTGTGATCTGGATGGAGAGAGGACACGAAGGCCGGTACCAGTGTCTCCATCTCCAAGAAGTTCTGTACAATCTGGGGTTTTGTCATAAGGAATGAGCCTGAGTCACCTTATCCAAAATGTAACAGGAGGATGCCTCGGTTCAAAGGATCACCTTGACAAGTTATCAAAAGGCAGAGCAGAACCCCATATACCTCAGAGCTGCTTCTGTCCTCACCTCTCTCTGGTTCTGGTAAAAGAGACAGAGCCTCGGGGATCCAGGAGGAAACACACAAAGCTTCAGTCTGCACGTCTTAAGTCTGTTCTTTGAAATGTTTACAGAGCACTAAGACTCTCCGCCTATAGGATCCCAGCGTGACCCGGGGTGTGGTGTTCCTTCACTCTGAGCGCACTTTCTAATGGAGGTCTAATTGGTCAGTGTGACGGCTCAGACGTGCGGTTTCTTCAGACATTTCTCTGTCGGAGTATGCGCACGTGTATTTTTTTTACTTCAGCTTGTAAAGAGACAGATACCGTCAAAGATGTCAGGAGGTTGAAAGCTGATCCCAATGCTGACAGCGCTGCAGCAAGGCTTCAAGTCAGGGTTCAAAACCCTTGTGACAGTAAACACACAAGTGCCTGTGAGCAAGATCCCAATCTAAAGGGTTTCTGTTAACATCATAATGTTTATGTGTTATAAAACTGGTTCTGTTTCATGTAAATAATTATTTTAATATGCAAACATATTGGATTTCAGTTCCTCCCAAGTTTGTCCTACACAAGACAATGTTAACCAAGCACATATCGGCTTTTCTATGGAGAAGAATAAAGCTGCAGCACATTTAATCATCACAGTGAACCCCAACAAAGCCACTATATTATGTTTTTGTAATTCAAAATATAGAAATTATAATAAAATAAAGTCAAAAGTCCTATTTTGTGGGAAAGCACTGAACTAATGTTTATAAATGATTTGATTTTTATGTTTAATTTGATGAAGTGAAGTCAATAATTGTACGTGTGCAGTGTGGGCTACAGGTCAGATTAAAATGCATTGGAAAAAGTACAAAATACAAATTAAATTGAGTTTAACAAACTGATTTACAAACATCCCATAAATCAGTGGTGTCCATATGTGTGACACTGTAGAGCTTTGTTCAGCCTCTAAGCCATGTATGATCTAATGTGTATTCATTCATTCAGTCTTTATGTAACCTGAACAGTCTTCAGTAGCCATCATACAAACAAAGCCTGTCAGAAGGAACAAATAAGGCTGTTTTCAATGTAGACTGTAAATATCTGTATCAGTGCTCGCAGCTCTTATAGGCTTGTTATAGCAAGACTGTTGAAGGCAAACATGTTTAAGAGGGATGAAACTGTATGAAAATTTTGTAATATTAATTCAATTCAATTAAGTTTATTTATATAGCGCCAAATCACAACAAGAGTCATCTCAAGGAATTTCACAAAGTAAACATTCCAAAAGAGTTCAGCTCATTAAGCCAATCAGTAAAAAGTCTCCTATAAGGAACCCAGCAGATTGCATCGAATCACTGACAAGTGTCAGTGTCTTTACAGGAATCCTAATACTAAGCAAGCATGTAGCGACAGCGGAGAGGAAAACTCCCTTTTAACAGGAAGAAACCTCCAAGAGAACCTGGCTCAGTAAGAGCAGCCATCCACCACGACTCACTGGGGATTGACGGTGCGTTCGATTTGTTCTCGGAACTCAGAAATCCCGACTTCCAAGCAGGAAAAATCAACTGAAACACTCCCAAAGTCAGACCTCCCAGTTGGAAGAAGTTCAGATTTTAGTTGAAATGTGTTTATTTTACAAGACGCACTTGTAAGAGTGTGTTTAAATTAATGTTATGTAGCTCATGCAACTCTAAGCTGAAAAACTAAAGGTGTTGTTTGCATGTCGAACGTACAGCTTCAAATGGTGTTATTAAGAACAACCAACAAACTATGGCTACTGTTTGAGGGCGTCGCCCTATTGGAATCCCGACTTCTCTGACTCCGGTAACCAGAATGCTGTTAACTCGGGTGTGACGTGGGGCCGTGCGATCTGACGATATAAGATCGTTAAGGATTATAATGGGATGACGATCTATCAAAGCTCAGAGATCGTAAAACCGTCTATTTGCGTTCTATCACCTGTCTGTGCCATTATTTATGGACGCACAGATGGGCACGCAACATTTGTTTTTTGTCTCTCAGCCGAGTCACGCTACACACCGACGAGCCAATCAGAGCACGTTTTAGGCAGCATGTTGGTTTGTTTAGCTGGGGTGCGCAGTAGAGCTGAGGGAAATAATAATCAATTAAGATGCGGACATAAACGATTATGAATCATTGAAGAAGCACACCATAATAGATTTTATCGCAAGTGGTTAGCCGCTGGCATTAGCCGCTAGTTTGCGTCATTACATGTATTCTCACGCGTCTGCTCGGTCAGGAAACCTCTGAGTCAATGTTTTGTTTAAACTTTGCATTTGGCTTCATGACTTTTATTATTTGAGGACGTTTGTGTTTTAGCGAGCCTTTTCACTGCGGCTGCCGACCGAAGTTCTGTTTATCCTGTTTGTGTAGACGTCACGTGCCAAACCCCTCCTCCGCGTAGTCAGGAAATGACTACGGAGCGCTGCAAGGCCAAAATAGCAGGAGTGTAATCTTCTGAGTAGCGGATGGAAATACATCATGAATTTAGCTCAACATGATAGATTTTTTTCTCTGAACAAAAAATAATTACTGGTAATATTGTGGATGATAGGATATGAGCCACCTTTAGATATAATTTAAATTATTTTACATTAGTTATAAATATATAATAAACGTGTCTGTGGGACATTTGAGACATGTATCTCTAGCTCTTAACTGTGACTGACAGACAGACAGACAGATAGACAGACAGATAGATAGATTTTTTTAGGATTCTGAAATCTTTTATCCTATTTTCTGTGAAGGGGTATGCTTTTAAATTGATGTGTATTTTACTGGTAAATAACTTCCAAAAAGTCTGAATTGTCAAAATAGAAAAAAATTGTGATAAAATCGTGATCGTGATTTTGCAAAAAATAAATCGTGATATGATTTTTTTTTCATGTCGCCCAGCTCTAGTGTGACATCATTCCCAGTTCCAAGCTCCGCCTTCCACGGTAAATCGAACACACCATGAGAAGACAGAGCAGACCCCCACCCAACCACCCCACACACACACACACACACACAAACATATATGCCAAGTAGTGTTTATATGGCTACATTGTGATTTCTTAGTAGATATTCTATTTAGTAAAATATAACATTTATTGTCTTTATCTAAGTTTATTAAGGTTATTGATATTATGAACAAATGTTTTATGGTATTTTAAAAAAATATTTTGAAAAAGTAAAAACTGCACAAACAGCAGGAGCAGAAGTGTTGATTCACGTGCGTATTAGTAGTAATTATTTTACTCAGGCACATATATATTCATGAATATGGCATTCAGCATAAGATGAATAAATGAATAAATACATAACAGAGTGGACATAGTCTGCAGGACACAAACATGACACACACCATAAAGACGGTTTTATGAATGGAGACAAGGTGATTCAATGATTTTCTAACGTAATGAGCTTTTAAATTATTTATAAAGCTCAATATATTGTGTCTACATTTTAAGCACAGAGCCTGCATCAACAAGTTCGCAGACACACACGAGCTTTTGACAACCAAGATTACACCTGTCACCAGCTTCTTCACTGGCTGACGGGGAAATGACTAAAACTGACACATCTGTGAACACACTCTGGCACGAAGAGCTGCCATGGATTCCAACAACAACAGTCAGAGGATCAGTAGTAAAGCCTCAATAGAGATTCGTTTTCATGAGAGGCAATTATAAGAAGGGATCAGTTTTCAGGCCCGTCCAACTCTAATGCAAATTATTTTTCTTTTAATCCCAATATTGAAATGAGAACGTGTTCTCCATCTTCATTTTCACAGTTATTTCCTGTACCAGGAGCGGTGCCGGTCAGTTATATGATATCTCTGTGAATTGGATTTGTGTAGAGGAGCTGGTTTAGCTCTGGATTAAACAATAGGGAAGATAATATCCTGTTTGAACAAGAAAACTCAATCCATTTAAGCGCTTTGACATTTTAAACTAATGCCTGCATTATCAGAACCCTAACCCTAAAGCAGGAACGCTGGACAAAGACTTAGAGGTTGGAGGATTAAAAACAGTCATGATAAAAAATATTGAGAATTAAATGAAGCTTTAAGTTCGTGAAGCTGGGACCGTTTGATAGCGGCACCAAGCTGAAGGACGTTTTTAACTCCTCGGGCTTGTTGATCATTAAATGGATTCTGAAAATAAACATTGGCATGTTACTTCAGTTCTATCCAAACTAAACTATCCCTCAGGGTAAAGTCTGAAATAAAAAGATACATGATAAACCAGAGCATCCAGCAAAATGTCAAGAACTGGGATTAAAACTAAAGCTACAGATGTTTATCCTCAGGGAGGATCTCATTTTAGAGTTATATCTGACAAGAAACAACAACTAAGAGATCTGTGTGCAGTTCAGTGTTTTATTAAATAAATAAAATCAGCAAATCATTTTGAGGATTAGAACAGGGTTTCCAAAATTCATTGCAATTATGGACACATTTGGGGCTCTATGATTTCTGTAAACAGCAGAACAACCTAGTAGGGGTATAGCGGTACACCGTGGTCTTTAGTAGAAATGAATGCCTTGTAAGTCGTACTCTGGGGGAAAAAAGCTCCGGTGCGCCTGTTTCAGAACAGAGAATTCAGCCAGAGGAGAAAATAGCTTCAGACGACAAGATTGAGAGTCTTATGGATATTTGGGCATCTTGTCTCTGATTGGCTAACAGCAACGCGACTCTACCACTGACTCTGTTTGCTTTGCACACTGATGTTTTATCTCAACAAATAACACAAGCCTGGAGGAGTTCTGCTGTGTGGTGGAGTTGCTAATGCTAAAGGTTAGCTTCTACTAGCAGAGACGTGCTCTGCTGTTTCCTGGAAACTAAACCAACAACAGCCTTCCCTGTGGTGAGCCAAGATGGTGAGTTCATGAAGGACAAAAATAGAACGTTGGGATTAGAAAATAAAGTATTTTTCTTGCATTTATATAAGATGCACACTTTTGTGACATTAAACCTTTTGACTTACAGTTAAAGGAGGATTATAGTTTCAGTTACTGGTAATTTCTTAAGATTATGTTTGAAACTACGAAATTTGTGGCAGTACATTTTTGATTAACATTACCGTTTTAGTAATGTTATGATTATTCACAGCTGAATTTATTTTTCTGATATGTGGATATCTCTCCTCTGATTGGCTAACAGCAACGTGACTCTACCACTGACTCTGTTTGCTCTGCAACGTTGATGTTTTATCTCCACTAATAACACAAGCCTGGAGGAGCTCTGCTCTGTGGTGGAGTTGCTAATGCTAACGGTTAGCTTCTACTAGTCGAGACGTTCTCTGCTGTTTCCTGGATGCTAAACCAACAACAGCCTTCCCCGTCGTGAGTCAAGATGGGTGAGTCCATGAATGTTAAGTGACAGTGTGACATAGATCTGTCAGGATTTTCTAATCCTAGAGTTTCACCACCAATTTTCTATCAGAAGCTAATGCAGGAGATAGGTGTAGAAGACTATTTTCATGTTCAGCCTGTATGTTAAACTCAGTCAGTTTGGTTACATGTGCAGTATCAACATCAAAGTCGATCCAGGTGGATCTTATGATAATAAGCTGTGAATCTTTATCCTAGTTTACATGCACATTAGAAAACTGACCTCTCAAATAAAGTTCGTTCCACTCCGATACAGTACGTGGCGACATGCGCCCTTTCATGTCAGCATTGTTCCGGTTAGCTTGTAGCAACACAAATCGTAAACAAACGCTGCAGGGTTTGCTGCAGCCCGATTAGAAGAAGTTCACCTTCAGCCAGACGAACGCGTTTACATGCATTTTAAAAAAACGACGCAAGTCTTTTTAGGGCAATACTTCTGTTTTCTGATGTGCATGTAAACTCACTGAGTGACTGATCATTTTCAAAAATAATAAGTAAAAAATGGTTTCTCAGTGAAGGACCTCTTCAAATATGTTTTCAACAACAGAGCAGAAACCTCGGGAGTAGGAGTCTTTTTATGAAAAACCTCAAATTAGCTATTTTAGATTATTGCAAATAAAAAAATCCGATAATAGACTTGGAAAAATGGAAAGTAATGAAATCAGAAAAAAACTGTTACAAGCTTTGGATCAAAGAGGCCATTCAGATAGGAAACAATCCCGATGGACCATCAGCCAGGACGGGGGCTACCAGCTCTCACAGCTGGGACCCTCCACCAGACACCATCCAACATTGGTGGGCGTTGCCAAGACGACAGCCCTGACAGGTCAGTTGGAATGGCCACGCCTACAGGGGAAACACAGCTGATAACGACACATCACACCAACACCTGGTGACACTCATGACGAGAGCTGTAGGTGACAGTCAAACCACACCAGGGGAAAAAATCTTGGATTTTTGTTGAAATGTGTCAATGTTCATGAAATTTTACATTTGAAATAGAAGTTTTTGTTTTATAATTAATCAAGCATATAATAAATAAGGCATGTTTTAGGTAAAAGACAAAAATGTCTAAAATGATAAAACTGAATTTGGGGACGTACAGTGTTTCGCTGATGCTTTTATCCTAATCAAATGACAGTTTAAACTTATATGCATGTTTCATTTTAGGGAACACCTAGGGGAAACCCACACATGCAAACTCAAAGTGAAAGGCCACAGCTGGGATTCAAACCTGCAACCTTCTTGCTTCGAGGAACTGAGCAACTGAGCAAGAGGCCGTATGGAATCTGACTTTATCTCTTCTCCGTCACTCACTGTATATCTACACCCAGAGCCCGGTCCGCCCGTCACCACCACTTAACATTCCAGCAGCTGGTCACTGCACATCGTGACGCATGTAATGTCACACTCGTGAGCCGTTGGCAAGCTGCACAGCTCCTCTCGACCCCCTGGTGAGAGGGACAATGAGGAGCACTGTGCTGGCCAAACGGGATAATGAAAGAGGAGGACAGGCTGGGAGAGGTGTGTCCGGTTACAATCAGAGACCCACACACACACACACACACACACACACACACACACACACACACACCTGTTTGTGTTGGTGGAATCACAGTCCTGCAGCGTGTAAAAGAGATAATCCTGCCTGTGCGTATGACTGGAACAGAGAAGGGGTGCAGATATACAAACATTCTGCTGCACATGAAAGTGTCACTCGGGACAAAACTCTGCATCCCCCATCTTTTCCTCTGTTTGCAGACAAACAAGCTTCTTTGAAATCCCAGCAGCTAACATGCTGCATGATGGGAAGACATAGCAATTTTCAATCAGGACAGCGTTTAGAGAGATTTCCTGCTAGAAACAAAACACCGACACGGAGAGGAGTGAAGGACAAATGATCAGGTGTAAGTTAAACAATTCCTAAATAAGTCAAACAAAATCAATTTTTTAGATAAATGTCATATGAATATAGACACTTGGACCAATGAGTGTCCATTTTACTTCCCTGATAAACACACACACAACCTTATACACTTAAACACCTCACCTGTAAACTGAGCGATCAGACATAACAGTAGAGTCACAGTGACCATTCCAGAGCTCCTGATATTTACACCACAACTCCTAGACTCTCGCCACCCATAATGCTACAGACACTAAGAAAATTAATTCAAATTTTTGCAACAAATATATTATTTGGACTCCTAAAAGTAGCTGAAAACTAGATCAGACACGCAACAGTGAAAACACAAAAGACTAGCCATGATTTTAAACTCATGGTTGTAGATCTGGAAATTTTACTTTGGTTCATTCAGTGGAGGAAGGCTTGGAATTAAGTTGTAAAACCATAAATTGCATTTTTAACATTTAACACATGCCTGTGTGTGCATGCGTGTTTGTCTGCAACACGTCTCTTGAACTACTGAAGTAATTTTAACAAAAATTATGCATCCAAAACTCAAGTTAGCAGTCAGAATCAGCTGAACTTTGAAAAACAACTATAACTCTGTCAACGTTATTGCTATTGAGCTACTGTTTGGTGTGCTAGCAGCTAAACCTCCTCTCCAGTCTGCAGTCCAAGCATTACACTTGATGCATTAAATGCTGCCAGCAGCTGTGTGAGTGAATCTTGTTTGACTGTTAGCAAAACATCTCGGGAACCGAATGCTAGCTTTTAATTTAATTAGGGGCTTTTAAAGGGAACTAACCTAAATGAGCAGAAATCTATATTCCATCATCCAAAAAGCTAATACTTTAGTTCAAATAGATTTCTAACAAAGACTTAAAAGTTTATTTCTAGTGGATCTCCCTACTGGCTGTTAGCTTAAAAAAGTTTAAAAAAATAATATTGTTTGTCTAAATACATCTATAAGCATAACTGGTGATTATACGGTAGCTTAGCAGAATCAGTTAAATCTGCTCTTTTGCTGCTAGAACTTTGAAAATGTTTAAAAAATTGGCTTTCTCTCAAAATTCTCAGAGTTGTTGCATCAAACTCTTAGTTTTGTATGAGAAGCATGAGTCAACTTTGTGAAGGGTTGGAGATCAGCTTGCATTTTAAACTAGAGGAAACTGGAAGCATACATACATCAATTACACACTTCTAGACTAAACTGCAACAAGGCAATTTGCACATATGTCACATTGTCTTTGCAAGTATGTTCTATGTCCCATGTGACCGTGCCAACTATAAAACTTCTTGCAGAATTGTTGTATGAACTAAATCACAATGATTTCAAATGAAAATCTGCTTATTTCCTTGTAATCTTTGTTTCTCCAACTAGTTGCCAAGAGTCCCAGCTGAGTGAGATACTGGCTTTGAACAAACAACAAGGATCACAAGCAGCCTGACAAGATACCCGCTGACAGCAATCTCATAAGGTTTTATAATGCTTCAGGACATATTTAGACACAACAACCACATGGCAGGAGAGCAACAATCTGCAGGCATGTGGCTAAGTCATTATTCTTCAGGAAACCACGCAGCGGAACTTCAGCGAGGATCAGGAGGTGGAAGAATAGAAAGAAGAGGTCAAGAAAAATACTTTAAATCGTGATTTTGCAATGAGAGAGATGTAGGGAACGAATGGGATCAGTAACTAAGCATGCTAAGCCTAGGACACACACACACACACACACACTTAAGTCAGCCCGAGGTTGCGAGCCATATTTAGAAGAGTCCTGGGTCAAATGCATCACACCACATTTATCTTTTCTCCATCTTTGCTGCAGAGGAAAAACACATAAAGGTGATGTTCTGTTCTCTAACTCCTCCGAATGAACTCGTGTCGTATAACAACCCAACATGACCTAACTGCCTAAAAGCTACTGCCTGACTGCAATTACGCTGCTGTAAACCAATTTACAAAAATATCTGAATTTATCTGAATAAAACCAACAACACAGCAAATGTCATCCTAACATCTGTTTTCTACTCTGTGGTTTAAACACTGCCCGTTTATCTCAAAGCCATCTGAAAAATCAAGTGATATGAAGGATGACTTTCAAGACCAATAGAAAAGTATAGTCTATTTGGAATTGATTTGTTGGGAATACAGCAAAAAGCATCAATATTTTTGGTAGAAAATTACCAGAAAAAGTTGATTGTGTCCATAACCAGCCTGTAATACAGGAGCACAGGATTATTAAACAAGAAATGAGATAAAAGGAGAAGATGAGACAAAAACGACTCTGTAGAATCTGTGCATGCGTCTTTTTACAAAAGTCACATTAAAAAGTTGGAATGCTTTTAAACAGCAAAGATTAGAAAGTTGAGGGAACGCATCAGTAAATGTTTTCTTTCAGCTTGAATTAAAGCTATTACCTTGCAGAGAAAATCTAATTATGCATTTTAAGGAGGAATGGATTAAAAGCTGTAAAAGTGCGTTGGGGGGTAGACAGGGCAGACAGAAATGTGGAAAAGCTGAGCTGTGCAACTCCTCCAACGGGATTAAAAAGCAAAACTTAAGGCAGGGAAGCTCAGTAAAAGCCCCACGGGGAAAAGATGGAGGGGGTGTGGTCATGACTGAGTACAAGTAGCATCATGCTGCCTTAACAACCAAAGGTAAAGAGAAAAAACAGAAAGAGATCAGAGCTTGGGTGGAAAAAGACAATTTAGCATCAATCATTTCTAATCGTTTAAGTCACAATCAGCTATGCAGCATCACTAAAAAAAACTCCTATAACCTGTTTGCACACGCTTCAACATCAGCTGTTATCAGAACACACATCAAGTGAAAGCTTCCTAAAGAAAAACACATTAGGTGTTTTTCTTTTATATACCAAGTTGCTTTAAGTTAGCAAACCTGTGTATGGATTATAAAAGCTACTAATAAGTAATCTTTATATCTTTATTTAAATGAAGGAATTCCACACATGTGCTACATTTTCTTCACTTTTAATATCCTGCTCATCTCAAATACAAGCAGAACATAATCTACATCAAAGATGAAGAACGCAGTCTGAACTCTTTATCGTGTACAGAAACATAAAGTAAAACTAGGATCAGGCAGTCGTTGATTTTAAAGAATTCCCAATCCGGATCCAGTTGCAGCTCTGAAATAGGCAAAACACTTCATCTGATGAAGTTATGCAAGAAAACAGGTCAAAAATCAACAGATCGTCATCTATCAGAAAACAGAAACCTTACAGGTTTTAAGTGAAATTTGACAAGCTGTGATAAGAGCTCTTACAATGAGACAAACACGACCCGTAGCCCATGAACCGCTGCGTTACCATCTTGCATTCACACGCACTAATGTGGTTAGAGAAGGAGGACAGATGG
>SSNS01002110.1:0-12087 GCA_006937985.1 Aphyosemion australe | reverse complement strand
AAAACGTGATAGAAAAGTGTGAAGACACTTGAAGCAAAGCGAGAGGTGGATCATGAATAAATAAAACAGCACCGCCCAAAAGTTCCTGTTTCAGCCGTTCTGCTATTGATCAGCAAGGTGAGTCAGCATTTCTTCTACAGTGGCAGGTAAACGAGAAAGTCTATTTATGTCAGAGATCTGCAACCTCTGTCGTCTTTCCAACTAAACACAGTTTCTACAGCATCATTAAGTCTGTTTAACCTGTAAAATGAAGAATAAATGTTTTCTAAATGTTCATTAATCCACTTAAACACATGTACTCCACTTTGATGAGATATAACTAAAACACTAAGTTGCTTCATGAAACAGGAAATTTACTTCTTCATTCTTGTCTGTTTTTGTCCATAAATGTTTGTGATTTCACTCCAGAGTCGGCAAACAGAATATTAGCTCAGCAGTAAAACTGATCACAGCCTTTTAAACACGTTTCTGTAAAAAACTGAAGCCATTTCAGGCCATTCTGGTGCTGAAATGACGAGAAGCTGTGTCCTAATTTCTGACAAAAAATTCAACTAGGTCAACAGTGTCGTTTTGCTGCAGTCGTGTCATGGCATGCCTGGTGCTGCAGTCTGCTTCCAGCATGTTTCCTGCATGTTTTAGATCGTGAACACAGCTGATTTGTTTGATTTAGTGATGAACCGCTCCTGTAGACACTAATGAAGGCTGAGGAGACGTTTCACCAGTCAGATTAAGGTGATAAAAAAATGAACGCACAGCGAGGAGATACGTTTCAGTTTTGGTTCTACTAACGGACACTAGGGGGTGCTAAAAGCAAGACAAAACTGCATAGTATCCCTTTATTGTAAAAGCAATGGTGAATAAAACCACTGATGTTATGAAAATACTAATTTTTTCATCTTTACCTGTAACTCCAGAGATGCTGCTGTCTCCTGACTTATCCAGGTGGTCCTCGGTGTGCAGGCTACACCGCCTCCGACTCAGACGGCTCTGTGGCAGCGTTGCAGGAGGAGGGGGGTTGCTGCGGGAGCAGAAAGGAAGATATTAAAGCTAAGAGAGCCTCGTTTCTAGATCGTGGCTTCTTGCAAAATACACATTTTATTACAGAAACTCCACCTGTGTCTGAGGGGAAGAGCTGGGGGAGTGTCTGACTGGTCCAAGGAGAGCGCACGCATGTCCAGGCTCACTTTGCGAGGTTTGGTTTGGGGGATGGAGTTGGTAAAATGCCCCTTTCTGCACCACAGCACATAGCCACTCACGTCACTGTGTGGGATGCAAATTTAAAACAGAAATTTTATTTAAATTTATATATATTTTTTAAAAGTTCCTAATTCTACATGAAGGCTACAAACCCCACGTATGTGTAATGCTGCAGCATCATTTTGCTTTTGGAGGTCAGTTTGATATCCAACACAGCCGTGTCCACACTGCTCACCGGGGAGTAGCGGACACACACTCGCTTTTTCTTTGAAACAGATGTTTCTACGTGCACACGCACACACACACACACACACACACACACACACACACACACACACACACACACACACACACACACACACACACACACACACACACACACACACACAGGAGTTCAGAAATCAATCAGACAGCAAAACAAAACGGTGAAAAAAGGAGCGGTAAATCCGTGAGAATGCATACTTGGTTCCAAGTACTCCGTTATCGCGAAGTAGCCCGGAGGAATACTGTCTTTGTCTGAAATGATCTGAATGTCTGACACCACCTTCCCATCTGTCAGGTCCTGAGGAGAAGAATGCAGTTTTTGTTTTGTTAAGAGGAGAGGCCAAAGGCTCTGTGAGAAACACACAACTGAAGTAAATAACTGTATTTAATATTGAAAGTGTCTCCCTGAGCGTTACCTTGTTGTAACAGAGGTAATATCCAGATTTTATTGCAAAGCCGCGAATGAAGTTTGCTGCTGCTCCATCTTCAGTGATGCTGATCTGCAGGAAGAGGGAAAGGAGCACGTTAAACATGTCAAGTGAGTCACTGAGTTCAAAATATCCATAAAACACCAAATCTAATGATTTATACAATAAAGTGTCTCAGTTTGAGGAGAATGAGATGGTAAAAGGATGTTTTGCTGTTTCAGCAACAATCAGGTTTTTGTATTTGTTCAAAGTGACGGTGTGTATTTTTCCTGGTGATAGGGGGCAGTACATACCTAAAATACCTAAAACCACTGTTTTCTGATAGGGGGCAGTACATACCTAAATCATTGCAAGCAAGTGGTATTTTTGTGTTCGAGTAAGACCTTACCAACAGATGTCCAACAGGGTCAAAAATCCCTGGGAGCGCAATTTTCAATTCGGTACTTCGTCAGATCGTTCAACCTCCAGCAAAATGACACACATCAGACTCCCTTTCATCAGTGGCAACAAGCGAAGAGATAAATGTTTAAAACAACAACGTTTATGAATGGTGAAAGTTTTGTAACCGCTTGTTACAAATCTGTAAATGAGTTTTGTCCTCACGGGCTCCCGTAGAAGGAAACATGGCGTTTAATATGGAGTCGCCCAAGGATTTAGACCCACGGCAATGAATTTTAGACCTGATTTTTATGGCTATATGTTACGAAGCCGCCAATATTTTTGAATATAGAACACGGACACTATAGCGACATCTATATTTTACAGCCGTCAGGGTGTTGGTTCACTGCTGACACGTGACGTGACCATCCAGCACCATGTCCAGTGATGATTCGTACAGGATAAGGACTAATTTCTCCTAATAAGTTTATTTTACAGCAATATTTACCGTTAGAACATCTTCTGGGCTCAAAATCAGCTGCTTGACTCGTCGAGTCCGCCATTTACACAGTCCCAGCCTCGCCTTGCAGAGCAGACTTTTTACTGCGACGGTGCCCTCTAGTGGCTGGTAGATGTAAACATAAACCCAGTGTTGTGCCCGTCAAAATAAAATTTTGATTATTATTTATTTTAAATTTAGCTTTAAAAGGAAAAACTGTACATTCATTCTGCACACCTCCAAACGCCCCGTGGAGGTATTGTTTTTTAAAAATATAGCTTTTTATTAAAATGTTCCATATTCCACCTTTAAATTTATTTCAACAACATTTTGTTGAATGGTAAAAACTACACATCGTCACTTTCAAATTTCAAAGTTTGTGTTTTCACGAGGAAACCCGTCTTTTGATCAAACAGCTTAGTATTTATCAGCTAGGTGTAAACAGTAGATGATTACGCCTGAAGCCCTAAAATGAATAATTTAAAACACCTGATCAGGTTTTTTGGGACATAAACTACTACAGCTCACCGCTTAGCTACATTCTGAATCAGCTGCGGCTGAATTGTGACGTTTCGACGTGTTTTGAAAACAGTTTACAGGATTATGTCAGTGTTTATTAAAGGGATATTTTAGAAAAATGTGCTTTTGGTGTAAAGTATCAATTATAAATCAAAAATATACTTTTTTAAATAAAATCTTTATGATGAAATTTTCATAAAAGCTGCTGTATCCTATCAAATTTGCTGTACACTGTAAACTAATAAAGATATCCATTTTTATTCCGTTAATCTGACTTATTAGGATTAAATAAATGTGGGTCGTATAGTTCTGCTCATACCAGGGTGAAAGTTTTAGGACAGGTGCCGCTGTTGGAGGTCCAGGCCACTCCTGTCACAGGCCGGACTGTCACGTGCTCCATCAAGAATATCTAAAGAAGACAGAAAAAAGAGGAAATTTACACTAAAACACCAACTATTACTAGATTTGTATTTTTAAATGTTTTCATTATCAGACGGGGTTTTATTTAAACGGTGTGTGTCTAGATGAGTGTGTTCTCTGACTGTTTGGCGACTTGTCTTGTGGGAAATTCTTGTTCATTGTTCAAAACAATCAGATCTTATTCAGGATAAATAACCACGCTGGCGTGACTCAGTCCAGGACAGAATGTGACTTTTTAGAGCAGGTATTCACCCTTAATAACAGCAGCACAACATTTTCCAGAGATTTCTGCAGTTTCTTTATGTTTGGTGTTTTCTTTTCCCCCACATCTTTATAAAAATACAATCAGCCACAGACGTGAACAAAAAACTATTTGTTTTGTTACAATTACACCTAAAATATTAATAAACCTTTATTTTTTATTGTTAAAAATCGATAGGGAGGTTTTGTTCACATTTCTAAAAGCTGTCTAAAAGAAATCACAATAAGATATATTAATATAATTCAAACATAATAATATAAAACTGAAAACACAATGAGTGTTGTCAGATTAAACACAAATCAATTAAAAATGATGGTTTTTCCTTATAAAAATGTCCCGAGTCACACTTTAAGATGGTAACTTGTCTGTGGATCCTAATGAAACCCTGCTCAACTATTATTAGCATAATGGAAAAATGAGCTAAACTCATCTGGGCTGAACTGACAGTTTGGACTGAAACTCTGATGGTAACACTCACACCAACACCACAGCGCCTTAAAACAACCAAATGTTACATTTTTACGACATAAATCACCAATAAAACCAGATTTGAACAACTTTTGAATTCAGGTGCTCATGAAGCCGAGCTTACCGAACTCCACCGATTGATCCGTTGACAAAACCTCGCTGTTCCGTGATCAAAATACGCTAAAAACTAATTGTTTTATACGGTAAACTATATAAACATTTAAACGCACACCTACTCTGTGTCTTTATTTACTTCTCTTGTCATTCAAGCGGGTATATGGAGAGAAATAAACTTCTAAATAACCAGCCGAAACGTCCTGGACGCTTTCTCCGAAGCAGGAAGTGATGAATCCATTTTAACTACAATTCCCATGAAACCAATGAGGTGACGTAATCATTAAAGCTGCATTGCTTCACGTAGACGCTAGGTGGCAGCAGAGAATATGATGCGAAAATGCCAAATTTGGCAAGTCTAGGTGAGTTTTTAATCCTACATTTTCATGAAACCAGTTTGAAAAGTTTATCATTCATTTACAAGTAAATTCAGTTTGATTACAATCTGTACTTTCTCCTTCATTTGCCCAATTTAAGCATAATCTTAAAAATAACACACTAAATAAATAAATATTTGCACATTACATTTAGTGTTATTGTAGCACCGTGATTTTTAAAATCCACCTGGGTCTTCCTGTAAGCAGCTACTTTCACTCTTTACTGTAAGTCAGAGCTCTCTGCTGCTAAGTGGGAAACACATAACTTCCTGTGTGGAAATCCTTTTCCTGTGTTGGTTTTATGGTGAATAGACAGAGCTGTTCATACACCTTACTGATTAAAAAACAACAACAACAACAAAAAAACTTATTATGAATGAAGAATTTAATTTATTTAATTTTTTGAAAATCACTGCGAAGTTTTTTTTCAATAGAAAATCAAGAATCAGATAAAAAATAGCAATAAAAATGGATAAAAGCTATTAGTTCTTGATTCTCTCATATGTCTTTATGATTTGCGCACTAAAAATACAAATATATACATTAATTATATGTTCAAAGAGTAAAATCCAATTCAGCAAACTCTCTCATCACTTTGAATTTTCATTTAACTAAACAAATTTTGACCCAGTGAACATATTTACATACAGTACTCAGACTAGTGTTGCTCCCAGCAGACTGTAAAAAAAATCCCCATCCATGAAATGTTTTTGTTTTTAAATCAAACTGAGGAAAAATAAAATATTCAAAATAAAAAATAAATAAACCAGTATACCAGTAATTCAGATATTTGCAATGTTTGATGAATATATAAAATGTGTCTGTATATCCATAGTTATATATTTCTAATATATGTACTGTATTTTTGTGTTGCATCAGATAAACTGTTTATCTTAGATTGTTTTTATGTTGTTTATAAAATAATCTTACATTAACCCTTATATTAATAATCAAATATGTTTTATAAATGAATAAAAAAACAATAATTCAGACACATATGATGCACATTTAGATTAAAAACTGTTTAATAGTTCTAATGACCTGTTTTTATTTGTTTATGTCGCCCTCTAGTGTTAAGTCATATATTTGCACCATTGATTTCTGCCTTCCAAGCCGTTCATCTGTAGCCTAGTGAACTAGACCAAATTCTTGCTTTGCAAAGTTCACATATATAGGACGGCTTGCCAGGCTAGTTCATCTGAACATTTCTTTCACAAAACATCTTTTATGGTTTAAATCAACAAGTTTTGAGGCACAATAAATAAAGAACATGTTTCTTTTTGATTCACATATTAATTTGACTAATACATTTTAAGCTTCAATGTTTCAATCAGATAAAAAAGTATTAAAACAAATAGCTTTAAAATCATTTAAATATTATTAAATGTTGTTTAACTCAATAAATCTAGTTTTTACTCATATAATTGATTTTAAAAAGACAAAAGATCATAACCAGGCCAAAATATTTAATTGCTTTGTAATGTTTCTAATTCTGATCTCACTTTTAGTTAAAGCCATACTTTGCAACTTTTTCATATTTTTAAATCATTTTCTTGAGCCAGTATGTGCTAAAATGACCCTTTACAGGGTTAATGAAATGTCACTCAGAGCCCCACTGCCCTCTGTGGCCAGAATACCAAATTTGCAACTTCAGAGTGGCGGGCTGCTCCCTGTTGGACTTAGTAAAGTGGAGCTGACATACCTGGTGCTGCAGTCTGCTTCCAGCATGTTTCCTGCATGTTTTAGATCATGAACACAGCAGGTTTGTTTGATTTAGTGATGAACCGCTCCTGTAGACACTAATGAAGGCTGAGGAGACATTTCAGCAGTTAGATTAAGGTGTTTAAAAGACGAACGCACAGCGAGGAGATGAGTTTTACTTTTGGTGCCACTAACGGACACTAGGGGGTGCTAAAAAGAAGCAAAAACTGCATAGAATCCCTTTATTTCAAAAATAAAATATATTGAAGCTGACGTCATTAAAAACAGATAAAAACGGTCATAAAAGGTTCAGTGATCTCCTACAAAAGTTTTTAAATATTAGAAACATTTTATAATAAAAAATGGTATTTTGTTTGAATTCCTAACTCATAAGCTAATTTCTTATAATGAACAATGGGAAGTGATTGTTTTTTTGGAAAGTAGAATAAACCTCTAAAACGTAAAAGAAGGGGAAAAAATGATCTATTTGTCAAAAATTAGCTAAAAGCAACTTCAAAGAAGTGCAGCCAAATCAGAAATCAATCATTAGCTCAACAGAACCTAAAAATTTGAATGGACCTCCTACGTGCCTCAAAGGGTTAAAGGTAGAAACTGATAAGAGACACAGAAAGACACAGAGAGAGAGAGAGAGCAGAGACAGTGAGGCCATTCATCATGGATTTATCTCCCAGGGTTCTGATCCTGTGCTCTCTGGTTTGTTCAGGTAAAGACTCTGATCGGGTTTAAACGACACAATAACAGTTATTTTAATGTAACACCAACTTTAAAAATACTAACTGTTCCATTGACATCATCTCTGTTAGCTCGTTAGTGTTGAAACGCATTTTTTGCATTAAAGCCTTTTATTGCACAAAAAAGTGAGATTTAATCTTTTTAAAGAGCAACAGTTATAGTTAATGTCTTGGATATGTTCATTGCTTTGCTCTGTAATGACAGCAGCATAAAAATACTAAAATAAAAACAAGAATGAGAACTTTTTCTGCATTAGAAACAACATTTCATCTTTAACTTTGTGTCTTTCTAAAGACTCAGAATCCAAACTCGTGTATTTTAGAAGAATTCATGCAGAACTGTTCAGTCGGTGTATTTTCTCTGATTGTTTACTTTGAGGTGGTGTTTGTTTACTCATCCTTTCACCCAGACCTCTGTTAAAGTTCACAGAGGTGAACTTGTGCACGTCCTTGCACGTGACAGCCCTGTGTCTCTGTGCAGTTGCAGGCCAGGTTCCGGTCGTCTCGGTAGAACCTCGGGCTGCTGCCGTTCGCCAAGGAGAGTCCGTCAGTTTCAGGTGCCAGGTGACCAACAGCGGACAGCGAGTCCAACTGGAGTGGAGGAGGGCCAATAATCAACCTCTGCTGGGTCAGGGGTCGTGATACGAGAGCAGTACTTATGCAATATGAGTCATCTGTGTGGATTCATGCAACTTTCTTGTTTTTCTTCCAGACAATGTGAAGATTGGTCCTGATGGGTCCGTGCTGACGGTTGCGAACGCGCGACCTGGTAACCATGGCCAGTACCGTTGTACAGCCGTCAGTTCTCTTGGCATCAACTCAGCAAACGCTGTGCTGAATGTCAAATGTGAGCTTTGTCTTTACTGTTAAGATTTGTTATTTGACTTTTAATTAGCCAAGCAGAAAAGATCAAGATCGCTTCTTATTTACAACTGAGACCTCCTCCACGCTCAATCTGTTGCAGTCGTTGTGTCCTTGGGTGAGACACATTACCCTCCTTGCCTGTGGGCAGCTGTGGCTACATTGTAGCTCATCACCATCAGTGTGTGAATGGACGAATGTACCGTAAAGCACTTTGGAGTCCTCTGACTATAAGAGCGATACAACAACTCCAGCAAAAGCTGGAGATCACGGTCTGATGAAGCCAACAGGACCCCACATAATCTGCAAAAAGCAGAGACTTGATCCTTAGGCCACCAAAACAGATCCTCTCAAAGCCTTGGCTGTGCCTAAAAATCCTGTCCATAGAAGTTATGAACAGAATTGGTGACAAAGGGCAGACTCTCACTGGAAACGAGCCCGACAGCCGGTGATGCCAACCACTTACCGACCAAGATTTGGCACAGATCATGCAGGAACCTAACAGCCCGTGTCAAGGGGCCTGGTACCTCATATTCCCGGAGTCTCCCCACAAAACCCCCCAAGGGACATGGTCAAATGCCTTCTCAAAATCAACAAAACACACATAGATTGGTTGGGCGAACTCCCCAGAATTCCTGAGTAGAACTTACCAGGGAGGCTCAGGAGTGTGAAAAAATAAATAAATAAAACACACAAAATAAACCAACTAGAAAATACGCTGGTGAAGGTTCTCAGTCATCCAGGTTATGGTGATCCATGAAACTCCCTATGAATACCCCTCCTCCCTACCCCCTGAGGAATCATCAAAGTCGTTAGGCCCTATTGTGTTACTGAACAACTTCAACGACTTCTCAGGGAATAGGGAGCAGGGTATTCATAGGTAGTTTCAGCTCGTTAAGTAACAACAGACAGCTACAGTTTATAAGTTTGACTCTCCCATATTCCGATAAGAATTGACAAAGCTCCTCGGACGAGAAGCGAAACATCTTCAAGAAACCAAAGAAGTCCAGTTGCTTTCATTCAAACCCTTTGGACAAACTAGAAAATATTAGAGTTGCTAAAAGGTCTCCATCTTTCTCTCAGATACTCCTAAAATACAGCTGACACCAGCAGGACCGCTGCAGGTCAGAGTGGGTGACCCTGTGTCGGTGGAATGCCGCGCCACCGGCAGGCCGCGACCCACAGTTGCCTGGCAACGCCAAGGCTCCACTCTCCAGCTGGTTACCGAGGAGGCCAATGATGTCAACACTCTAAAGGTGAAACTCATGCAAAAGTTAAAAATGGATCAGTTTCTTCTACTTTTTTGTTGCATTTCATGTAACAAGTTGGACATGTTTGCTTCCCCAGTGGGCGGCGATTCGTCCAGAGGACTCAGGGGTTTACATCTGCCAGGCTGGAAACAACGTGGGGGTGTCGGAAGCCAAAGTTGAGATCATAGTGGGAAGGCTGCTTGGAGCACCAGTGGCTTCAGTGAACATGGCTGAAGTTACAGCAATTGAGGGACAATCTGTAACAATGGAGTGTCAGGCCAGTGGTACGAGGCATACGTATAGTTTTTATGGATTAGGAATAATTTTCAGTTCTTCTAAACTAATTCCTTTGCAGGCTTCCCTGCTCCTGAGATCAGCTGGTCCAAGCTACGAGCACCACTGCCATGGAAGCACTCAGTAGCTGACGGGGTCCTGACGCTGACCGACGTGGGCCGCCAAGACTCAGGGCAATACATCTGCAACGCAACCAATATCAATGGCTACAGCGAGGCGTACACACAGATGGAGGTGGAAAGTGAGGAGATGACTCTGATTAAACTCAAACACATTCTCATGTGATTTGTCAACTATTTAGAGACATGTCTCTTAAAACAGATAATATAGTTTCTTAAGAACCAACGGTAGACCTGCTGAGGCTCCAGTGGAGTGTGGCTTGACCGACCTGCAGAGCAAAATCTTTGCTACTGCAATCGTTTGTCTGGATTTCTAGGCTACTTTAAAATTTCATTGCATGGGAGGCAATGAAAAATGTCTTATTGTTTCTTATTCTTGCAGCTCCTCCATACGCCACCTGCTTACCTGACCAGGTGAGGCTCCGGCCCGGTGACGCCCTGGTCGTGCAGTGCCTCGCCCACGGCTCACCCCCCATCAGTTTCACATGGACTCGGGTGGGCAGGGCCGGCCTACCTACAGGAGCAGAGGCCACCACGGACGGAAAGCTGCTGATAGCCCGCGTTAAGCAGAACGACGGCGGAGCGTACAAATGTGTCGCCACCAATCACATCGGCTCTAGTGAGGCTCTGGCAAAGGTCATCATCAAAGGTGAGCTGGTGATGCATCAGATCAGTCATCAGATTTGTTTCCACTCTCTGATTTATTTATTGTTCTTTTTGTTTTTACAGCTTAAAGCAACACGAGCATGGCCAAAAAAGATTCTATGGAGCAAAATTACATTTAATAAATACATGTAGTCTTATGAACTAACATTTAGTCTTATTGTGAAAATCAGGCTCAGTGCGTCTAAAGGAATCAGTTATCTCATATTTTTGTAGATATTTTACAGCATTCAAAAAAGAAACAGTTCTCTTCAACACAGGTGGTTTTAAAGATTGTGAGTCAAAATGAATAAAAATGGCACAAAGCAAACCTGAAAAATAAATGATATTTATAAAAAAAAATCTTATTTTAAAACCACTGTTTACTGACTACTATAAGAACTTTGTAAAAATCGGATTATCTTTTCATTAGGAGGGACTCGATTAAAAATTGATCTAATTAATTAGAGGCTTTGTAGTTAATTAATCTTGATTAATCGCATTTTAATTCAAGACAATTTTCCCCAAAAGCAATTAAAAAAGGCAGAGGCAGAGAATCAAACAATAGACATGGACATTATTATTGTAACCGCAAACTCTTTTCATTTCTAAAAAAATGAATTTCAATTGTATTTCAATTCCAAACAGGAGAATATATATATTTATATTTTTAAAGTACAATACTATTTTAAGTACATTTTGATAATGGTATTGTCTTTAAAATAAATGGCAAAAACAGGAAAGCAACCTCAAAGACCTGCACAAAAACACACATGAAGAGGGATTTACCATCACTCATTTGACTGTAGTTGTGTTTGAAGAACATAAAAAGTTTGCATGGTCTTGTAGCCAAGGTTCTGATGTTTTCTTGAGAGGTGCAGCTTGACAATATTTATTGATATTTTGTATTTACTGCTAAATTTCAACGTCCCCCAATTGGGGGGTCCTCGTTAAATGCGTACATTTTTTTAATGCATTATTTTTTCTAATTGATTAATCATAATTAATGTGTTAAATTCCCACCCCTACTTTTTATGTAATTCTATAACAAAATGAAGGAGTAAAATTAGACCTTGTTGCATGCAGTACTGTGATCCGCCACCAGAGGGCACAATACATGTATATGGGTCAAAAAAGGTGCATAATTTATGATAATTGACCTGTATAGGATTAAAATAAAGACACTCAAGGATAATTTAAAATGAAATGAAGTTTAAGCAATCAGATAGAATGTGCTGCAAACAAAGTTAAAGGTTAAAGAATGTAAACCAACATTTTCCTTGTTGTTGTTGAATAAGACAGCTTGGGTGGTCAACAGTAGCATGCCAAAAATTCAAAGCCGTGTTTGACCTACTTTTTATGTAAATTAGAAAGTTGAAAAAGGCGAGAGAAAACCTCCTGTTCTGAGAAAGCCTTCCTTAACACGTCATAAGGGGGAGCCACGCCTCCTCAAACCTGCATGTGTCTGAGGCCTTCTGGGGAAACCAACCAATCAGCATGTCCTGGCCGAGTGGGAGGGGTCAACAGCTCTTTTCACTGCAG
>SSNS01002101.1:0-12155 GCA_006937985.1 Aphyosemion australe | reverse complement strand
CCTCCCTGTCCAGGAGGAAGTAGGGCTGGACGGTGTCGTAGTCATAGTCGTAGTTCGTACTGGTGAGCGTGGGCGCCATCATGGCCGCCTGAGGAGGAACAAACAGCAGTTAAATAAGAAAAGATTCATGAACGTTAAAATAAATAAAAATCACATCTGTCTGCAGTTTTGTTTTCATTTGTTTATAAGTTAAATAATGGATCATAACCTGTTGTTTACTTTAATCTGGTGGGATTATTTGAGGATTAACCAGACTTCAGTCAGAACTTCTAGGTAATCTGAGAGAATCCAGCTGCAGGAGCAGGTTAGTTAAAGAGTCAGAAATTCACCAGATTAGTTTAAATAACAAGAGATTAGACTAAACTGTAACTTTAGGATTTTAGTGGAATAATCTGAGATCCAGGAGAAGTTTATCTTCTGTAAACAGGAATAAAACTAGATAATCCAGGTGTTTCCTGACAGGTGAGGCATCCTGCAGGCATTTAGTCTCAGTTTGAATAAAACCAGAGTTAAAACATAATAAACAAACCTTTAGCAGTGGGGTCAACGTGTTTTTGTGTTATTAAAGTTAAAATCATCAGAAACTGAAACAGCTGTTTGAACTCACCTTTATGGAAAAAACAACAAATGTTTAGTTTAAAAAACGGAGAAAATTCCAAAGATTTCAGCAAAATTTTCCTGTTTGGGATTTAATCCTGAGAATAACCGAGTCTGAAAAGTAACTGATCCGGGATCAGCAGAGAGGATGAAGGATTCTGTGATGTGATCAGCTGATGCTCTGATCTCAGTCTGACTCTCCTCATGCTGCCTGCAGCTCCATTTATCACCTCAGAGGCTTTTATTCTTCCGCCTACGTCACGGGTTTCCGCGCCAAAAGCCTTCTACGTAATGAACTAAAACGCGCTCTTATCCTGTTTGTGACGACATGAGAGAAATCCTCCATGTTGGTTTTTGTTATTGATGAAAGGTCTGAGGTCAACGGAGCCTGAAGCAGCGCTGGAGGGAGGGATGGAGGGACTAGCTTCCGCCGCGGAGGAGCGGTGAGGTGGTCTGGGTGGTCCGCGCCGCGCCGCGCTGACTGGAAATGATGCAAAGGAACGAAGTTCCGGGAAATCCGTGATAATCCAGGGATGAGGTCATGAAAACAACAACAAACAAACAAATCAATAAACACCAGCAGATTAAAGAGAGATGGAAAAAAACCCGCGAATTATTAACAAAAATCACAAGAAATGTATTAAAATTTTTAAACTGACATTTTGAAATGTAAAAACATATTTGTTTTGTATAAACACGAGTGCCTGAAGAAAAGATTAATTTGAAATATTAAACAAATTGAATCATAATTTAAACATTCACGACTCAATAATCAGCTTTGATGTAAAACCAAATTAAAAATATTTATTCATCATAATAAAATCTGACATTTATTTGGTTTGAATGAAAAACAGAAAAAACCGTAATCTAACCAAATATTCTTATTATTCGTTACATGAATGTTTTGTTTGTTCGTTTATTTACAAAATTATATATTAGAAAAAATCTGGACATTTCAGCAAAAAATGTATGACTTGAAAACATTAAATGTTTTTGTTGAAACGTGTAAAAAATTCAGTCTCGAACATGTTATAAAGTATCTTTAGGTTTTAAATATTTTTTCTTCATATTTTTAAATTTAATGTCTGATCGATTAGAGAAGAGTCAGGATGAGAGCGGATGAGTAACATTTTTATCTGGAACAAACCTGAGTGGTCCTCTGGCGCCCTCTGCCGGAGGAGGACTGGAACTGCTTCACTTCAGAATCTTTTTTTCTATTTATTTTTAAATATTTCTGTGCTCTGATAGAAACTATTAGCTTTTGTTAATAAATTGTAGACTGTTAAACCAGCTCATTATATACATCCAACACAGCTAACTGCTATCAGTTAAACAACAAAGTAAAAACTCTACTGGTTATACTGGTTTTGTGTTATTGTGAAGGAAATAGTTATTTTTGAGTGCAGAGCTTATATCCTGTAATTTTGCTCTGTGAAAAATATTTTTGTATTTTGAGTATATTCTTTTGTTGAACTCTTTTGTATCTCATATTAAATATTGTATTGTTTACAAGTTAAATTAAATATAAAAACAAGAATAAGGCTTGAAAACTGACCTAAACAGCTTCTAATGCTATAGATTAAAGTTCCTGATCTAGTGCAGATCCTTTCCAGAACTGCTGATCTAAACCTAATTTATTTCTATTCCCTTCCCATCAGCAGACATGTGCTCCTTTGAATTAGTGCTAACAGCATAGTTAGTCTAGATAATGTGAAAGCCAGAACATTGTCATTTATACAAACTACTTAACTACTGAAACTCAGTAAATATATTTTAATCAGCTGCGTTCAACAAGAACAAATCAATGAGCTAAAACAGGAGCCTTTAGCAGCTAGCTACAGAACTACAAACATATCAGATCATACGCCCTCTGGTGGTCACAGGGCGAAACATTAAGCATTAAATGAAGTTATTAATAGGTAATATCAAATAATAGGTCAAATCAAATAATAATAATAATAATAAAATTAATTCTTTGTGGGTAAAAGTGTAACTAGTGTCCAAGGTTATTTTCAAATATTAAACATTTGCTGAAAGAGAAAAATATCTAAACATCTAATTTTATTTTATTTTAAATAATGTAAACGAATAACTTCTATAAATGTTCATATCAAAACAAATTGTGTGAAATATATAGACTACTAGACTAATTTATCCTAAGAGAAATAGTTACTAAGGAAAGATGAAAATAGCTAATCATGTTGTAACCCGGTAGAGCTGCATCACTGAGTTACTGTGGTTGGTGTGGGCTGTGTGGGTGTGGTGACACGGTGCATCCAATTAGCTGTTGAGGCACTGCTCTATTTAAGGAGAAGGCATTCAGTGCATCAGGAAAGTATTCACAGCGCTTCACTTTTTTGTTTATGTTCCAGCCTCATTCCAAAATGGATTAAATTCATTGTGCCCATAAAATTCAACACAACACCCCATAATGATAATGTGAAAAAAGTGTCTTTGAAGTTGCAAATTTATTAAAAATACAAAACTTGAGAAATCACATGTACATAAAGTATTCACAGCCTTTGACATGAAGCTCAGAATGGAGCTGAGGTGCATTCTGTTTCCACTGATCATCCTTGAGGTGTTTCAGCAGATTAATTGGAGTCCACCTGTGGAAAATGAAGTTGAATGGACATGATTTGGAAAGGCACACACCTGTCTATATAAGGCCCCTGGGTTGACAGTGCATGTCAAAGCACAAACCAAGCATGAAGACAAAGGAATTGAGTGTAGACCTCTGAGACAGGATTGTCTTGAGACACAAGGCTGGGGAAGGTTACAGAAACATTTCTGCTGCTTTAAAGGTTCCTATGAGCACAGTGGCCTCCATCATCCGTAAGTAGAAGAAGTTTGGAACCACCAAGACTCTTCCTAGAGCTGGCCAGCCTTCTAAGCTGAGTGAACGGGGGAGAAGGGCCTTGGTCAGGGATGTGACCAATAACCCGATGGTCACTTTGTCAGAGCTCCAGCAGTCCTCTGTGGAGAGAGGAGAACCTTCCAGAAGGACAACCATCTCTGCAGCAATCCACCAATCAGGCCTGTGTGGTACAGTGGCCAGACGGAAGCCTCTCCTTAGTAAAAGGCACATGGCAGCCCGCCTGGAGTTTGCCAAAAGGCACCTTAGGGACTCTCAGACCATGAGAAACAAAATCCTCTGGTCTGATGAGACAAAAATGGAACTTTTTGGAGTAAATGCCAGGCGTTACATTTGGAGGAAATCTGGAACCGCTCATCACCAGGCCAATACCATCCCTACAGTGAAGCATGGTGGTGGCAGCATCATGCTGTGGGGATGTTTTTCAGCGGCAGGAACTGGAAGACTAGTCAGGATAGAGGGAAAGATGACTGCAGCAATGTACAGAGACATCCTGGATGAAAACCTGCTCCAAAGCGCTCTTGACCTCAGACCGGGGCGACGGTTCACCTTTCAGCAGGACAATGACCCTATAAGCACACAGCCAAAACATGGAAGGACTGGCTACAGAACAACTCTGTGAATGTCCTTGAGTGACCCAGCCAGAGTCCAGACCTGAACCCCTTTGAAAATCTCTGGAGAGATCTGAAAATGACTGCACTGACGCTTTCCATCCAACCTGATGGTACTGCAAAGAGGAATGGGCAAAACTGCCCAAAGGTAGGTGTGGCAAGCTGGTGGCATCATATTCAAAACCACTTGAGGCTGTAATTGCTGCCAAAGGTGCATCAACAAAGTACTGCGCAAAGGCTGTGAATACTTATGTACATGTGATTTCTCAAGTCTTTTATTTTTAATAAATTTGCAACAACTTCAAAAACACTTTTTTCACATTATCATTATGGGGTGTTGTGTTGAATTTTATGGGCACAATGAATTGAATCCATTGTGGAATGAGGCTGTAACATAAACAAAAAAGTGGAAAAAGTGAAGCGCTGTGAATACTTTCAGGATGCACTGTAGGTTCTCTGTGGCTTTGTCAAACGGTGTACAGGTAAGGACTCATGTGGTGAACTCTTGGTTATTGGCATTGTTTCCCTCTTTATTATTCTAATGTGGTAAAACCTGTTTTGTCTCTGTGGCTTTGTCAAACGGGGTACAGGTGTGCTGAGGGGAGGCCTGGAGTCTTGTTCAGATCAAGCAGTCGGATCCAGAACCTCAGTGTCAGCTGGAGGCACTGGACCAAGTTGGGGGAAGTTCCAGCGAGGCGGCTTCGTTATATGGCTTCACTACAGCCTTGATTGGGAAAGACTACTTAATACCCCCATGTGATTGGGTCTCCCCTGGCTCGCTATTCTGCACATCGCCTGTAAAGGACTAAAGATTTTAGTTGGACTGTTAGATTCTTAAAGTTGCTAATAAACTGTGTGTTTTAAGAAATAGATCTTGATTCTGAGCATTTCTGTCCACACTACAATGCTGGTTGGTCAGACGGCAGGTGTTGCAATGTAAAGAAAGAAGAAAAAGATTAATTATTCATAACTGAATGTCTTTTCTTGCACATGGCAAGATTTCTGGTGGTTCTTTCCTCCTGAAGGGAGTCAACACAGAGTGAGCAACTATGTCCGTTTTTGTGCAGTCTGCGGTTGCAACAACAGGCGTATGGTGCGTTCCAGTTGTCCTCGGAACTTGTTTTTCCGAGATAAGTTAACAAGAAATGATGAAGTTAACCTGGAATTCATATCTGCGAGCTCGTTTGTTTCAGAGAACCCCAAGATCACAATTTTAAAGATGGCCGCGCCCAGTGTTGCAGTCTTTATTGTTTTCATCGTTGATGCGTTCTGCGTTCTTTTTGCTATTTAACAGAGTTGTTTGTTATTATCAATACAGGTCCTTCTCAAAAAATTAGCATATTGTGATAAAGTTCATTATTTTCTGTAATGTACTGATAAACATTAGACTTTCATATATTTTATATGTTCATTACACACAACTGAAGTAGTTCAAGCCGTTTATTGGTTTAATATTGATGATTGTGGCATACAGCTCATGAAAATCCAAAATTCCTATCTCAAAAAATTAGCATATCATGAAAAGGTTCTCTAAACGAGCTATTAACCTAATCATCTGAATCAACTAATTAACTCTAAACACCTGCAAAAGATTCCTGAGGCTTTAAAAACTCCCAGCCTGGTTCATTACTCAAAACCACAATCATGGGTAAGACTGCCGACCTGACTGCTGTCCAGAAGGCCATCATTGACACCCTCAAGCAAGAGGGTAAGGCACACAAAGACATTTCTGAACCAATAGGCTGTTCCCAGAGTGCTGTATCAAGGCACCTCAGTGGGAAGTCTGTGGGAAGGAAAAAGTGTGGCAGAAAACGCTGCACAACGAGAAGAGGTGACCGGACCCTGAGGAAGATAGTGGAGAAGGACCGATTCCAGACCTTGGGGGACCTGCGGAATCAGTGGACTGAGTCCGGAGTGAAAACATCCAGAGCCACCGTGTACAGGCGTGTGCAGGAAATGGGCTACAGGTGCCGCATTCCCCAGGTCAAGCCACTTTTGAACCAGAAACAGCGGCAGAAGCGCCTGACCTGGGCTACAGTGAAGCAGCACTGGCCTGTTGCTCAGTGGTCCAAAGTACTTTTTTCGGATGAAAGCAAATTTTGCATGTCATTCGGAAATCAAGGTGCCAGAGTCTGGAGGAAGACTGGGCAGAGGGAAATGCCAAAATGCCTGAAGTCCAGTGTCAAGTACCCACAGTCAGTGATGGTCTGGGGTGCCATGTCAGCTGCTGGTGTTGGTCCACTGTGTTTTATCAAGGGCAGGGTCAATGCAGCTAGCTATCAGGAGATTTTGGAGCACTTCATGCTTCCATCTGCTGAAAAGCTTTATGGAGATGAAGATTTCATGTTTCAGCACGACCTGGCACCTGCTCACAGTGCCAAAACCACTGGTAAATGGTTTACTGACCATGGTATTACTGTGCTCAATTGGCCTGCCAACTCTCCTGACCTGAACCCCATAGAGAATCTGTGGGATGTTGTGAAGAGAAAGTTGAGAGACGCAAGACCCAACACTCTGGATGAGCTTAAGGCCGCTATCGAAGCATCCTGGGCCTCCATAACACCTCAGCAGTGCCACAGGCTGATTGCCTCCATGCCACGCCGCATTGAAGCAGTCATTTCTGCAAAAGGATTCCCGACCAAGTATTGAGTGCATAACTGAACATAATTATTTGAAGGTTGACCTTTTTTGTATTGAAAACACTTTTGGTCGGTTGGAATATGCTAATTTTTTGAGATAGGAATTTTGGGTTTTCATGAGCTGTATGCCACAATCATCAATATTAAAACCAATAAATGGCTTGAACTACTTCAGTTGTGTGTAATGAATCTAAAATATATGAAAGTCTAATGTTTATCAGTACATTACAGAAAATAATGATCTTTATCACAATAAGCTAATTTTTTGAGAAGGACCTGTAGTTACGTTGCTGAAAACATCAGCATTGCTGCTGAAATTGTTTATGGTTTTTTAACTGTTCCTGGTGTTTACATTTTGACGTTTGATTTTTAATGTTTCTTTGTGGTTTTATGTGGCAACTGACGATTTATTGCCTTGCTGTCAGACGCAGCTGAGTTCAGAAAGTAGCTAAAATGCTACTGTACGTTAGCTTTGGCCAGACTTTAAGATTGTCCCCTCCACCTCTCTGCTTCAGTAGGCAGAAGGAGTGCAACGATGTCCCGTCTGAGCTGTGACAGCTGGTGTTCATGCATGTTTTCAGTCTCTAAAAGCCCATAAAAAGAGGATTTGCGCATCGTCTCAATGTAAACTTATATTTATACTTATGTATTTATCTTATATATACAGTCTTTGATATAAACAAACGCGGACCGGAAGTTGCTTGCATTTTTCGCGCAAAGCATCACGGGCCGTGAGAATAACGTGGATAGAAATTATTTTATTTTATTTATTCTTTATTTAACCAAAATCAGAATCAGAATCAGAAGGGTTTTATTGCCAGCTGTGTGAGAAATCACAACATTAGGAAATTGCTGCGGTACTTGGTGCAAAAAGAAAGATAAAAAAATAAGAGGTAAGCAAATATAGGAAATAATAATATACTCATGATAAAATAATTAATATAAAAAGGGTGGCAATAATTAGAGAAGCAGCTACTATATACACAGTGTAGGTACTAATCAGAGTGGATCAGCTTAAACACAACACTGGGTCATGTGACTGGGACCAAGCGACTGGTCCAGGAAGGTCCCATTGAGATTAAAAACCTCATTTTCAAGGGAGTCCTGGCCAAGAGGCAGCAAAAGTTAAAGTTACAAAATGTTCCAGTTAGACAGACATGTCTGGTTTTAAATGTATTCAAGGAGATGAGCTCGGTTAGTTTCCAGTTTTCCTGCAGCCTGTTCCATGCAGAAGGAGCAGAGTGAACAAAAGCCCTTTTGCCCAGTTCAGTGCGAGCAAACGGAACACAGAGTAACAACTGATCGTTTGCACGCAGACTGTGAGAAGTTACACTTCTCCGTGAGATTAAGTTACAGATGTAGTTGGGTAGTAATCCAAGCATGGCCTTGTAAATGAAAGTGTACCAATGTGCCAACCTCCTGGTGGACAAAGAAGGCCATCCCACTCGAGAATACAATTCACAATGATGGGTCAGTGGTCTACAGTTAGTGATAAACCTCAGCAAGGCATGATAAACCACATCAATCTTACCAACACTGTGTTGAGGCATTCATATACAAAAGGTCTCCATAATCCAGAATAGACAGAAATGTTGCAGTAACTAGTCGTTTTTTTGGCCTCAAAAAAATATTGGATCCATCCATCCATCCATCCATCCATCCATCCATCCATCCATCCATCCATCCATCCATCCATCCATCCATCCATCCATCCATCCATCCATCCATCCAGTAGATGTAGTGAGTAGGTTTCACCAGCAGGTGGCGATAATCGCATAAGCATAATGAAGACTTCCGGCGGAAGTAAAGAAAGCTGCTAACTGCTAAGCAGCGTTAGCTTGACTGTGCTTCTGACTGAAATGTTTCTTTTACGTTTCACGCGGATATTGGAGTGTTTTCCGTCAGAATGTCTTCACCTCCGCGTCTCCGAGAGTTTATCAGCGAGCAGCAAAGCTGCGCTGCTGAGGGGAATCTAGCGGGATTTACAGAAACCAGCGTCCGGTTGGAAGAAGAGACGGACAGACCGCTGGAGGAGAGGAGCTGGAAGCCCCAGGTGACCTGCTACACACCAGGTAACTAAAGACGGTTCACTGAGAGGTCATTACACGTTAATAACGTTGTTTCCTCTCCGGTTCTCCTGGTTGTTAAACCCCAACTTGGTAGCCTGGCAAGCCATACTATATATGTGTATATATACTCACATATATATACAAACTCTGCAAAGCAAGAATTGGTCTAGTTCACTAGGCTACCAACTTGGCGTAGTGAAGGATAACTTTTTTTTTATTGAATACTTATCACATTACAACAATCAGGGCAACAATGCAACCAATTCCTAACGTGTTGAATCAGCTCCCAAAAGAACTCCATAGACTCAACCAGACGAACCTAAATAGAGCTCAAAACACAACCAACAGACACACCAAAAATAAAAACACATGAAAGAATATGAGGGTAAATGTACAAGTCCAGTGACTCAAGCAGGTCAAATAGCCTTTGGGCATTTTTCATTTTCAACCAATACAGACTTTTTAAAAATAATTTCAAGTCATTTTTCCATCCATTTATATTAGGAGCAACTTTAAGAAATGTACATCTGTGAATAAAATGTTTCGCAAGGGAGATCAGCACATTAACTAAAAAATCTTGGTTTTTGTCTTTCAAGAAGACTCCAACTTTAATTGTCGACCAACTTAATAAATTGGAAATTATTTGTTTAGATAACAACCAATCATGAACCGCCATCCAAAAATCCTTAACAATATTACATGTGAAGAAAAGATGCTCCACTTCCTCAATATCATTTTCACAGAAACTGCAGGAATTGTTTGCCCAATTAAATCTGATATGTAAGAAACATGGATGGATAAATGTCATTCAAAATTTTAAGTTACCTCCTTTGCTTTATGTGGGATGGGATACAACAAGTATCGCTTTCTAATTTTCTTTCTTTCACAATCAAAATCACGCAAAATATATTTCCGTCTTAATTGAAAAGGGTATATTTGCCTTGTTAACATTTTCCGTGTAAATTTATTAGAGAAATCTTTGCTATTCAAACCAACTCCCTCCACACAAAACAACCTCCTCTCTATTCTACTTGTTTGCAACATTGTTTGTCGTGTCATTATCTTAACGGGGATTAGGACGGCCTTAATAACCTTGTTATACTCTTGTAATGAGCGTGCTAATCCAAACTTTGTACACAAAGCCTCATATTCCAAAACCTCCCCATGCTCATCCATTAATTGTGAGACCGTCCAAATTCCTTTATCCATGTATTAAAAAATAACGACTTCCTATTGATTAAAATGTATCTATTGTTCCATATAGGTGTTGTGTGGAGAGAAGTTATGTTTAAACAACAGGTTCCAATAAAGGAGTACTTGTTTATGGTAATTGGATAATTTAACAGGCAACTTGCCAACATCATAATCGCAACACATCAAAAATTCTGTTCCACCTATTTTCTTAAATATAACGTTAGGGATCCTGAACCATACCGAGTCTTTAGACTGAACAAGTGAACTCAGCCACCTTAATTTCAAAGCACCATTCATACTATTAAAATCTATAACATTTAGACCACCCTCTTCTATCTCTTTGACCATATCCGCTTTCCTAATGTAGTGACATTTGTTCTTCCAGATAAAGTTATAGTTCATATCATTGATGCGTTTAATCATCCTATCTGACATTTCCAGAGAATAAGCTGGGTAAATAGTCCTAGATAAGCTTTCCATTTTAGATAATAGTACTCTCCCAAACACTGTAATGTCCCTTTGTAGCCAAGAGTCCAAAATAGTTTTACGTTTACTTATATTCTGGGTAATATTTTCTGTTTCTCTTGCCTCCTTATCGCTAGTGATAATAATGCCTGAATATTTAATTTGCTTCTTAATTGCGACCCCACTCAGCGAAGTCTCAGACTGATCATGCAATGCTAATATTTCACATTTGTCAATATTCAATTTCAAGCCAGCTGCTTTGGAAAAAAAAAAGAGATTAATTAAATCTAATGCTTTAATTACCTGGTCTTTGTTCTTAAGGAATAATGTTGTGTCATCTGCAAATTGACTAATTAAAATCCGTTGCTCCAGTACCTGTAAGCTTTCTATATCACTATTTTTAAACAAAATCGCTAGTATCTCCGTTACCATAATAAATAATAAGGGAGAACTGCTACAACCTTGTCTAATCCCCTTTTTAACTCCAAATCTCGGGCAGGTACCATGTTCTAACGCCACATTACTATTGATGTCTTTGTATAACATGCTAATCATGTTAATACATTTAGAGCCGAATCCAAAATATTCCAAAGTAGTCAAAATGAAGGAGTGTTCCACCGAATCAAAAGCTTTGTAAAAATCCAAAAAAAGAATGAAACCTTCTAACGACAACTGTGAGCTATAATCAATTAAATCCAGGACTAAATGTATATTGTTGTGGATTGAGCGCCCCCTAAAAATCCAGATTGTTTCCTCAATTATTTGAGAAAGCCCAATTTTCATTCTTTTTGCGATACAGCCGGAGAGTATTTTATAATCCGTATTAAGTAAAGTAATAGGTCTTAAATTGTCTAAAACCATCTTATCTTGATTTTGCTTAGGAGTTAAAGTTATGAGACCTTGTTTCATACTCGTTAAGTTCTTGTTTATCCAAACATTCTAGTATGACTCTAAAAAGTAAATGTCTGATGTCAGTCCAAAAAAAGTGACAGAAGTCAGCCGTGAGCCCATCAGTGCCTGGAGCTTTATTCATTGCCAATTTCTTGACTACCTCATCTAACTCTTCTATATTAAAATCGGCATTACAAATTTCTTTAAAGGTAATATCAATAACGGGTATTTTGTGCTTGATTCTATTAAAAAAAATCAATGAATCCTCTTGAGTAAAAAGTTGAAGAATAAAGTTTGCTATAAAACCTAAACACTTCTCTTTCCATCATTTTAGTGTCCTTACTTTCCTTTTCATTAATCAGCAAACAAGAAATGGCTTTGTTACCCTGTCTTCTCCTCTCCAATTTACTAAAATACGTTGTGTTTTTTCCCCTTCTTCCATCCATTTCGCTCTCGATCTTATGAAAGCACCTTGAGCTTTGTTTCTATAAGTTTGATCCAGCTTTGTTTGCAAACTCAATAATTTTGCCTCATTATCACGAGTCATCTCATGTTCCATACAGCACCTACTAATCTCCTCTAGTAGCTCACCTTCCTGTCTATTTCTTTCTTTGTTCAACTCTTTACCTCTTTTAATGGAAAATTCCCTAATCTTAAAGGGACTATGTGGACTTCGAAATCTTTATGCTCGTGATTGCCCCCTCAGGCCAAACGTGTAACTGCAGCGTCAATAGTAAGCTCGTGCATGAGGCATGCATGCTGTACTCCTGAATGAAAACAACAGCTGAGTCAGTCCTGCTGCTGATGGCTCTTC
>SSNS01002097.1:0-12181 GCA_006937985.1 Aphyosemion australe | reverse complement strand
TACCTTAATTAAATCTTCATGTCATAAATTCAACTAAGTGAAGATAACGTTCTTCAGAGATTTTGGTCCAGGTTGATGCTGCAGACTGGCCAGTTGCACTTCAATGTTTTTAGTCCATAATGCCTCAGTTACTCCTTCACAGGAAGTCGTTTGTTTTCACTTAAATAGGGTCAGTTAAATTATATTTATGGTTTGTAGCTACAAACTGTAAAAGAAAAGAAAGTGTTTTAGCTAAGTAGGCCAGCAATGCACATTGCGCACACACACACACACACACACACACACACACACACACACACACACACACACACACACCCCACTGTTTATCTTTTCTAAGTCCAGTGGCGCCCCCTAGTGGGGGTTTAATGAGGGTGATTATGGCCAGCCCTTTTTGTGCAAGATCGAGGATGAGCTGCATCAAGTTGCAACTTCTATGAATGTATTCATTCAGAAAGACACCATTCTAATGATTCCCATAAAAGCCCCAGGTCCTTTTCTTCTGATGGGGTTGGTCTTTTTTAGGGGGACACGCAAACTGTGTTCATTTGCCTCCATTTGGCTCATCAAACTTTTATGCAAATCAAAATACTAGTAAATAAAATGTTTACATGCATTTTGAAAATGTATACATTACTTTTTTGTGAAGTATTACTGTTATAATGAAAACTAAGAAAAACTTGCACTGACATTAGTTTTCCCAGCTACAGTTTATTCTGTTAATAAGGTCAAAACATTAACAGCAAACGCAACAATTTAAAATAAAAAAAATATTGCTGCTTTTCTTATTTTTAATATTTATCTTTATTATTTTGTTGATGCACCTTTCAGAAAGAAAACACAAGTGCAAAACAGTCGATCCAAACCCTGATTCCTTTAAGACATCAGCTGCTGTCAAGTCAAATATTCAATTCTGGATTTAAAGCTTCAGACAAAAATATAAAAAATACTTTGAGTGCCTGTGGCTAAATATTCTGTATTAAGATGACTTTTATTATCTTCTATCTGGCAGTACTTAAAGAGGACCTAGAATGTAAACCAACAATTTCCTTGTTGTTGAATAAAGACAGTTGGGTGGTCAAAAGTAGCATGTCAAAAGGTCAAAGCAGTGAGTGACCTACTTTTTATGTAAATTATAAAGTTGAAAAAGGCGAGAGAAAAACCTCTGTTCTGAGCAACCCTTTCTTAACACGTCATAAGGGGGAGCCCTTCCTCCTCAAACCTGCATGTCTCCAGTGCCTGAGGCCTTCTGGGGAAACCAACCAATCAGCAAGCAGCTCATTATCATATTCATGTCCTGGCCAAGTGGGAGGGGTCAACAGCTCTTTTCACAGCAAGGTTGATTGGTTTATGCTTGACACATGTACATTCATCGCAGAAATGTGACGTGCGGAATCAGGCCAAGACAACTTTTGCAGCATTTATACTTCCTGCTGCTTGTCCCCGCTGTGAGCCAATATTTTCCCAGACTGTAGGGGGCGGCAAAGAGCTCTACGGCATGCATACAACACACAACAGCCAGTCCGTCACTGTTTTTCCGTGCAGGACCATCCGTATGGTTAGAACATTTCCTAGGTGTGTAGTGCGGAAACTTTGGGGCCGTGCGGAGGGGCGTGGTTGCTGAAATGACATAATTTGGCCGCGGACCTCACTGATGCGTCAAGCATAAACCAAGCTTTAGAATGGCCTATATCAGGGCTCCTGGGACAGATGAAAGCGAATTTCTTATGATTTTTAGAGGCTCAAAGCTCTGTTTCAGATTGTTAACGTCATTCCAGGTCCTCTTTAAATGAACTGTAGGTGTTTAGCTGAAATGATCACTGTGAGTGAACATAAAGCTGTTTTTCATGAGCAAATAAAAGTAAATCTCACGAGACGGCGCCTCCACAAACGCCTGCAAATCAAATTGCACCATTTTACACACACTCTCAACCCAAAATGTTGCAAAAAAACAAAACAAATTACACGTCTATGAAAAGGTCCTTCAATGTTAAATAGTTCCCGGACGAGCCCCCATTTATGTTATGTGGGGGCTCGTCCAGGATAATAAATGAGTTAAGTGCTGAAAAGCATGGCTGAGAAAGAAAATCATTTGCAGGTGGACATGAAAAATAACTTTAGCAAGACTGGATCTTTTTTGCACGCACCTTTTTTTTTTTTTTTTTTTTACAAATGAAGACATAGAGCTGAAAGAGTTTGCAGCACTTTATTAAATACTTGATACTATAACCAGAGGGCACAAATCTGCCCATCCACAGCATATTACAGCATTTAAAAACAGTTCCATTTCAGTCAGAGTTTGACCTGCAGGAGTTCTTCTATTAGAGACATTACGGTACTTTCTGTTCCAAAGCAACAAAAGCTGGTATTTGGGTGTGTAATGATTATTTACAAATAGGGCCACTGGCAGAAAAAATGGGATGCAAAATTCACATTAGTGTCATACAGTAATATATTACTTCACAGAAAAAAAACAATCTCAGGACAGTGATAATAAATTTACTCCCTTTCGTTCACTTCCCGTTAATAAATAACTTGCACACATTCATACACCTCAGTTTCACAGAAAACAGGGGAAAATTCTGGATGAGAATGAGCAGAAAACCTGCAGCTACAGCAGTCACCAGCTCAGTTTGTGACTAAGAAATGCACAATGTGACAGTTTAAACAATTTATCCCGCTGAAGCTTTCATTTCAGATTGTCTCTAAAAGTTCCTCAGCCAAGACAGGACTAAGAGATGGAGGACCAGGTGGAGGTGTGGAAGGAGGAGAAGGAAACAAGGTGGGATGGATGGAAGAAGGGGAGGGGGGTTCTTGCTTGGTTGGCCAGGGGAAAAAGACAACAGGCTGGATGGGGGAGAGAGGGGAAGGGCACGAAGAAGGGTTTGTGGCTGGTTTGTTGGGAGTTGATGGAGAAGGTAATGGAAGCAGTGAAGAAAACAATGGAGGAGAAGGAGGCCCAGAGGGTGAGGAAGGGTCTAAAGATAAGCAGGGAGCTGCTGAGAGTGGAGATGAGGGCGATTGTTTCTCAGGAGGCGACAAAATGGGTAAAATGTCAGCAGAGGGTGAAAGAGGACGCTGCAGCAAACAGGCAGGCGTCTCAGGCTCGGAGATGAATGGGCGGCTGTCAGGAGGTTCAGATGTCGCTTCAGTCTCAGCAGCCTGTGTCCCAGACGTCTCAGGAGAAACATTCATGGTAGGAAACGCTTTGGTACATGACGTCTGCTTCGTTGGCTTGTTTGAGAGATCAGATGGAACTTCAGCAGTCAGCTGTTGTCCTGAACAGCAACTAGAGGTGAGCTGAAGGGTCTCCTTATCGAGAGCTGTGTTCTGGAATAAAACATAAACCATGAGTTCGTCTGGAATCAGTCACAGTCAGACACGGGCAGAACCCAGGAAATAAACAATCAGTGAGCTCCCCAGTGAGTTCTGATCGACACCTTTTCTTTAACTTCCCACTGAATCGTTAGTGCAGTTTCAATAATGAATGGAAGAAGCAAAATAAAGATAAATACCTGAAAGATAGCATGAAAAAAGATAAACACTGACCACAAAAAGATCAAACTATCAAACGGTGCTCAACAGGCACAAAACGGGCAAAAGAGACAGTAAATATGTATTATTTACATGTTTTGATGGTTAAAATAAGTTCAATTCTGTTTTCATTTGCCCCTTTTGTTGGATCACAGCAGCAGAACAGATGAGGCGCAGCTTCAAGCGTACATACCGTTGTCTTGAAGCTAATGCAGGGGAGAAGGAACAGAGACTCGTCTTACTCACAGCTTCACCAAACAAACAAAACACAGCAAGCATGACAGTAAACAGACACAGTTCCACTTCAGTTCTTCTCTAGTAGTTTCAGTCCAAACAAGCTGCTATTGTTCTGTGTTTTCTGTAATCCCTAACAAAAGTCATGAGAGGAGTGATCTGTTGGTTGTTGTTTTTAATAAAAACATGAGAAAAATGAAACAAAGGCAGATCTAGAATTGACAGGATTATGTGTTTCGACTGTCATGCAATTTGAGATTTATTAGCTTGTAAAAATTCAGCGCAGGACGCAGCTTCCCGGAGTGCATGAACAATCAGCGCTCTCTGTCCTCTCTGCTCAAAGAAATCCCAGTACGCTGAGAGTCCATATAAATAATGTAATATAAGTTGAAACAGGATCTTTTTACGGGCTTAGTGTGTCAGTTGAGGGCTTCCAGGGCAGCCTGTCACCCTTTCAGGGGAGCCGGGCTCCCCTTAGCTCCCCGTAATTCAAACCCTGATGATGCCATTTTTTTCTTCTTCTCTGGGTCTGGTTTGAAAACGTAAATTTGGTTAGAGTTTCACACAAAACCTAAAGCAACTTTTGCCGCGTACTGAAAATTTCTTGGATTTGTTGGCATCAAAATGTGTTTTTAAAATTCACGGGCATCATATGTGAAATCCATGGCACGTATCAAACGGGACCAGAAAATAACTTATCGCTCATGGACTCATTCGTCATTTTTGGCAGTAGAGGACCCATGGACGTAGGGACGTAGATGGGCGTGAGGCTCTTTGTTTTAAAATATGTTGCACTATATAGATCACATCTTTAATTTATTAGAACATATATGCTGGTTTTAATTTAGAACATCAATGCCAATAACTCATTTGTGCCTGAATCTACTTTAAAAGAGCATTTTCACAAAGCTTCATTGTTCTTTCAATAGATTTATTAAATAGAAAAACACAGAACAATGAGTTAGTCTCATTATAGAAAACCAGAAGCTTTGCCTCCAATTCTGGATAGTTGCACAGCGTTGATGCAGTTCTTGCACATCACCACAAGGTGGCAGCATAACGACAAATTTTCAAATGCTTTTAAGACTCAAAAGTTGTTTCGTTTTACATCACACACAAAATATTAAAAATACAGAGAAGGAGGCAATTGCAATTGGCTTTCATTATTTGTGGGACCCTGCTGTGACCTTATAACAACATGGCTTAACAAAAAAAATCATGACTTAATCCCATTCCTTAAATCTTTGTGGTCAGTACAAATGTGGGTGAAGGAGCAGAGCGGAAATTATAAACAAATATGAACACGAGCACAGCCTGTTAGTGAGATATGCTACTGAGCTAGCTAAGGGCTGGGTGGGTGAGGGGGGGCTAAGAATGTCAAAGGAAGGAAGGGAAAGGGGGGAGTGTGCAAGGGGAAGGGTGATGGCTGCAGGAAGACTGGAGTTAGGGGGAGGGAGGTAAAGCGTGTACCAGGCTCTCAGCTGCAGGCATCCCCTGTGGTCCTGGGTCAGGTGTGAGGGAGGGGTGAGGATGAGAGGAGGAGGAGGAGATGGAGAAGGAGAGGATGGATGAGGGAGGAGCTGAAACCACGACCCACATTTACGCCTCAAACTGTCAAACGAGATTTACAACGAAAGGAGGCTCTTTACATCCAGAAAAGTAACAAACTTAAACTTTAAAATGTAGAGAATGCTTTTCTAATCACACATCAGATAAACGGAGGCGTGCGCAATAGCCTGAAGGAGAGATAAACAGGAAATGATGCATGCAGTCAGGAAGGAGGGATGACTTCTCTGCTGTCCGGCCTGCAGAGTTGCTGTTTTCATTTGAAATCTTTAAAACATTTTCTGACATATTAACAGCACTACAAGTTTTATAATATTTACGATTAATGGCTGATTGGATGATGAAGGCTGCAGTTGATCTGTACAAAAATGTATGAAGTGAATTTAGGATAAGTCAGTCTTCTGTATTTGGGTCAAACATTCACCATCCTCATCATCCTGCTCAGGCAGCATGTCACTTCTGATTAAACCCACGTCAAAACTTCAGTAAGGCTGTAAGATTTTGACCTAAGCACTGCAGTAAACCCATGAACATTTGAGTGAAAAATGAAAAGATCACTTCTGAGGGGCTCACCATGATGACAGACACTCCAGCTGTAGTGTTGTTGTGCTTTGCTGTGTTGAAGTGAGTCTTCAGTGTCAGTGAAACCTCCATCTTCACGTTGTTCTCCACGTCTGCGTCGTCCTACGAACACGAATCATTAACAAGAAACTGTTCATTTACACAAAGTCTTCATGCATTTTAACTCCTAAACACTTTGTTAAAACGTACTGTGACCCATGGGTGCGAGAGGACGTCTTGTGCTGAGTAACGAGCCTCGGCGTTGACCAGCAGCATCTTTAAAATCAGTTCCTGAAACAAGCACGAGTTTAGCTTAGCAACTGAAAATCCTTCACATTCTCAAGTGAATACATTCAGAAACTTCTACGTGGTTTTACCATCCAGGTAGTTTTTCCATCATGTTGCTGTTTATTTACTCTTCTGCAGATTTGTCATTAATTAAGCTGTTAGTGGGGTTTCCTGCAACAATTTCCAAAACAGTGCTAAATGTGGTGTTTTTAGCCAGAAGATGTTTGGACCCTTGAAATCTCCCAGGATGATAAACTGCACAAATAATTAAGATGTAATTAAAACAAATAATGATCATCTCTGCCCACAAGTGTCTTTACAAACTCATCTGCATGGTGTAAAGGTGAATAACCACCTCCTACAGTATTAAACCAGTTATATAGGCTACTGCAGCTTCCTGGAGTCACTTTGTTTCATGTTGTGGGATAAACAACTCTGCACTTTTTCCAGTGATAAAACCACAGCTTAAGGAGCAGCTTGGTTCCTCACCAGACAGCAGTAACTAAAGGAGTGTGTGTTTGAATTAGTAGTTTTGTCTGTCAATGTAATACAAAGGTTATAGACCATGCAACAGTTACTGAAGCGATAGATAGTACAGTAATCAAAGCTGAGCATGGTAGTTCAAGATGGCGCCAGTGTGTGTGGCTCGCCGTCTGTCCTGTCTGTCTCCTCTATTTTTTTCCTTTTTCTTTATTCTGACCTTTTTTGTGAGGGATGCATTTACGTTGGTGACTTATAACCGTGAGAGATTGTTGGAGCTCCGATTCTCTGCTGACCAGCTTGGAGCAGCAATCGTGGAGGATGCGGATTTTCAATTCCTGTTCTTGTGCCGCTCCTGACACTCGAATGGAGGCACCACAATGTACCCGGTTTGGCTTGGTGAATGCAAGGTCGGTACTGAATAAGACCTTTGTTTTGAAAGACTTTTTTACTGAACATGGACTGAGCTTTATGGGTATTTGTGAAAGCTGGATTCCTCGAGGTGACTCGAGTGCTCTGTTGGAACTGGTACCTGTGGGCTGTCATTGTTTTAATGTGCCCAGACCATCAGGCTGAGGGGTTGTTTATAAATCCTGTTTTAAATGTAAGCAGCTCACCTCTCCAGTGCTACCTGCCTCCTTTGAACTGTGCCTGTTTCAACTTGGCTCATCTCCTCGATTACTCGTGGGGGTGATATATCGCCCACCGAAATATGACTCTGACTTTCTTAAGGATTTTTCTGATCTAGTGGCGGACAGCTTGTTAAAATATGATCATGGTTTATTTCTTGGTGATTTTAATATACATGTATGTTGTCCTGATAATCCACAAGCTAGAGACGTTTTGAATCTATTGGGTTCTTTTAACTTGACTCAATGGGTCATGAACCCAACGCATATTAAAGGGCACACGTTGGATCTTGTTCTTTCTTTTGGTCTCCCGGCTGTCAATCTTGAGATTGTTCCAGCAGTGTTTTCTGACCACTCACCAATTTTATGTGATTTTATTTTGCCTTCTCTCCCTGTGGTGAGGGATGTTCAGTCTAGAAGCTGTCGTGTCCTAAATGCTGTAAGGGTTGCTGAGTTTGTTGAGCTTTTAATCTCACAAGAGGAGTCTCAACTCAATGTCTTTCAACATTGAGGATTTTTCCCATTGGTTTGATCTCCTCTGCAGTAATATTTTGGATAAGATTGCTCCTCCTACGGTCAGGAAGCCTAGGCTACGAAGGGAGCCTTGGCTGTCTAATGACACTCGGGCGTCCAGGCAGGAATGTAGGTCAGCTGAAAGACAGTGGAAGAAGGACGGTCTCCAGGTTTCTCGCAACATTTATAGAGAGTCCTTGTCTGCATACCAGGATACTGTAAAGAAAGCTAAGATAGCATATTATGCTAACATTATTTCAACAAACTCACACAATCCAAAACTCATCTTTATGACTCTAAATTCGGTATTGGAATTCCAGGAGCCCAGTTTAGCACCCTCCATGGCTGGTGATTGTAATGATTTTCTTAAGTTTTTTGTTGAGAAAGTCTCTACTATTAGAGCGTCTATGTCGGGATCCTTGTCTGACTCTGTGTCCCCGCCCATGCCTCGTGCTACGATGGACTCTTTTCACCTGATTTCTCTAGCTGAGCTGGGAAAGCTAGTCTCCCATCAAAAGCCAGCTGGCTCTCCGTTTGATGTTCTGCCACCCCGTCTTTATAAGGACGCCTTTCCTGCACTTGGTCAGTTTATATTAACCATTATAAATGGTAGCCTGTGCTCATGTGTAGTTCCAGCTTCTATGAAAGATGGGGTGGTTCAGCCAATTCTGAAGAAGTCGGGCACTGATAGGTCTGTGTTGGCAAATTACAGGCCCATCTCCAAACTTTCTTTTACTTCTAAACTGTTAAAAAAGGTTGTTTACCAGCAATTGGTGGCTTTTTTTGAGGGCTCTGACATATTTGATATGTTTCAATCAGGATTTAGGGCTGGACACAGTACAGAAACCGCACTGTTGATGGTATTAAATGATATCTTTCTGGCTTTGGATCAGGGTGCACCCGTACTATTGCTGTTATTGGACTTAACAGCAGCTTTTGACACGGTCGATCATTAGATTTTGTTGGACCGCCTGGAACGTTGGTTGGGGATCACAGGGTCGGCCCTTGAATGGCTGCGGTCGTACCTACTGGGTAGGAGGTTTTGTGTTATGGTGGGGGAAGCCGCCTCGCCATGGGAAGATCTGCAGTGCGGGGTACCACAGGGTTCGGTCCTGGGGCCCCTCCTCTTTGCTCTTTATTTGCTCCCCTTGGGGGACCTCCTCCGCAAACACGGTGTGAAGTTTCATCTGTATGCAGACGACTGCCAGATTTATTTTCCTCTGTGTTCGGGGGAGGGAGGCTCCATTTTAAATCTCTTGATTTGTTTAGATGAGGTAAAGTTATGGCTCGCAGCTAACTACCTCCACCTGAATGACAGTAAGACTGAGCTCATTACTTTTCTTCCTACTAGTAAGGTGGGTGTGAGCTCTGTTCCTAATCTGGATGTTCTGTCACCCTACCAACAGTCAGTTGTTCGTAGTCTGGGGGTGAGACTTGACTCAGAACTTAAGTTTGATGCTCACATTAACATGGTGGTGAGATCTTGCTTCTTCCACCTATGACGCCTAGCTAAAATCAAGCCCATGTTTTCTAGACAGCACTTTGAATCTGTACTACAAGCTTTTGTTTTATCAAGGCTTGACTATTGTAATGCACTTTACGCTGGTCTGAGTCAAGCAGCGCTAAGGCAATTACAATTTGTTCAAAATTCAGCAGCACGGCTGCTGACAGGGGCACGGAAAATGGAGCATATCACCCCTGTATTGGCCTCAATGCACTGGCTTCCTGTGGCCTTTCGAATTAAGTTTAAGATTCTGCTGCATGTTTTTTGGGCTTTATATGGTAGTACTAGTGCCCCTCCTTACCTGACTGCTTTATTAAAACGTCATGCTCCTTCACGATCTCTGCGCTCAGCTGAGCAGGAGTTATTGAGTGTTCCACGTTCTAGGCTCAGGACTAGGGGTGATCGGGCATTCTCTGTCCTGGCGCCTACACTCTGGAATGAGCTGCCGCTCTTTATTCGACAGTCACCATCACTGCAGGTTTAAGAGTCGTTTGAAGACTCATTTTTATCGTTTGGCTTTTATGTGATGTCTCTGATTTTAATTGTTTGTGATTTTTCTTTTTATCTACTTGTTTGTAATGTTGCTTTTAATTTTATTTTTAATTCTTCTTTGTGATTTTATGCTGTGTTCAGGTCGGTGGAAGGCGCTATAGAAATAAAATTTGATTGATTGATTGATTGATGTGTCTCTGAGTCAAACCTTAGCAGAGTCAGTGATGTTGTCCCAGTAAGGACTGGGAAAGTCCAGCTGCCCCAGAAGAATCTGATCAAACAGGTCCTCTTGTTTATTATTCTCACTGGATCCAAAGAAAAAGACAAAAGAAAATTTCAGGATATATTGGTGAAACATTAGCTGCTGAAATGCAATTTTCCAAATCTGTATTAGTGTTTCTCAGGGTTCACCTAATTAGTTATGATCTGTTCATTCAAATAGTGAAAAAAACTCTAATGTGTGTGTGCATGCATAAATACATGCGTGTGTCAGTAAACATTTTAGTGTACAGGTACCCAGCAGCCACAACTAGTGAGCCCAAACCAAAAGGTCACAATGCATTGACAACCTAAAGAGGTCAGAGGAAGGAAGACATCTTTGCCTCACCAACATCGTCTTATACCTCTTATGAAAGAGGTCTCAGGTTCATATCCTGAACAAGCCCCCAATTCATCTAATGTCCTTTTTAGGGTTGGCCAACGCTCATTATACGGATGATTTATCCTAACTTGCCACACAATTCTACGAGTTTCAGCTGTATATAACTATACAGCTATATATATAACTGTTTAAGTTCTGGGGATCCTAGTTTTTTCTGGCATCCAAAGCTCTCCAAGACCTTGATGGAAAATAAATATCAAAAGATAACACTGAAACTAAATAAAATGTTTAAAAATGAAAGAAAAGTATTCAACAGCTATAACTAGCATGCCAACAGAGTATGTGATTAACTTTGATTAACTGCAGATTCAAAAACTTTTTCTTTGTCTCCAGGGCTTTAAAATGAATAACTATGTTTTGAGACTGTGGTTACTGTCAAAGTTATAGTTTACCAGATTAACTACTGCTCACATTAATGTCCACCAAATAAAATAGAAAAGTAAAGAAACAAACATTATGAACACCTCTCCAATAACCTAGCTGGAGTAAAAACTGTAATTAACCATGGTCTGGTTCCCAAACAAGGTCAAAGGACAGAACGGATCATCTGAGCCAACAGTGTGAAAAATGCTCTTGTGTTTTTTGCGAGTAATGAAAATATGTCTTTTAGAAGCAGAAGCAGCTGATTCAGTCCTGGTAGCAACACGTTCTCTGAGTCAGAATGGATTCACAAAGAAATAACTCACTTCCTTTCAGCAAATTTAAATGACGTCGGTGTTTAGTTTTTCTGTCGTTGGTATGCGCATCATCAACAGGAGAAAAAATTAATTTGAGAGTAAAAAAGCCAGTGACTGAAGTGTTCTTTTTTACAATAAAGAACAGTCTAAATAAATAAGTCAAACCATCTGGGTCACTCTGAAAACCCTTGTAGACCCCTTTAATATCTATGTGGGCAAACCCCTGTGGGACCACCTTAAAAACCATGAACAAACCCTGTTGGCACCCATACGGTTTGCCCATATATATCCATATGGGGCCCAACTATGCATGCTGGCTGGGTAGAATAAACCATACTAATGACCTAAAACTCTGACCACAGTAACAAACTGACCTTCTGAAGGGAGGGAAGCCACATAGGAGGATGTAGGTGATCACACCTGCAGCCCAGATGTCCACTTTTAGTCCATACCTGGAACAAATCACAGAAATGTAGAAAAAAATTATTAATTATTCCTTTTAATTTCAACACAACTAATAACAAGCAAAATGCTGAATATATAATGCCACATGTCAGAGTAGGTCCTTAAAGACGAGCATCTTTGAAGGTACAGCAGGTAAAACTGGGCCAAAACATCCATCTTACCCCGACTCAGCTATGATTTCTGGAGCCACGTACGTAGGAGTCCCACACACGGTGAACAATGGTCCCTGTACCACTGTAGCCAGACCAAAGTCTCCAAGTTTCAGGGATTTGGTGCCATCTGAATGCTCAAACACCTAAACCAGAATACTCAGATTAAGCTCTAAGATCATCTGCTTCAGTTTAAATGAAACTGGTGTGTGAGTGTGTGTTTACCAACAGGTTCTCTGGTTTAATGTCTCTGTGGACGATGTTCATGCTGTGCAGGTACTTCAGAGCTCCAGCAAGGTTGAACACCATGGTGCTGGCATCTTTCTCCGTGTATTTGGCCAAAGATGTGATGGCGTCAAATAAATCCCCTCCCTGTGAACATTTAAACTTGTAAAAACACACAGAAATGATAGAGGGAACCTGTATTTAGC
>SSNS01002096.1:0-11074 GCA_006937985.1 Aphyosemion australe | reverse complement strand
TCCTCTCCCTGGGTTGCCACCTTATCGTGGTGGAGGGGTTTGAGTGTCCCAATGATCCTAGGAGCTAAGTTGTCTGAGGCTTTATGCCTCTGGTAGGGTCACCCATGGCAAACAGGTCCTAGGTGAGGGATCAGACAAAGCGCAGCCCAAAATACCCCTTATGATGAGTTCAATAAATGGAACCAGTGTTCCCTCGCCCGGACGCGGGTCACCGGGGCCCCCCTCTGGAGCCAGGCCTGGAGGTGGGGCACGCTGGCGAGCGCCTGGTGGCCGGGCTTTCACCCATGGAGCCCGGCCGGGCATAGCCCGAAGAGGAGACGTGGGTCCCCCTTCCCATGGGCCCACCACCCGTGGGAGGGGCCAAAGGGGTCGGGTGCAATGTGGAAAGGGCGGTAGCCGAAGGCGGGGACCTTGGCGGTCTGATCCTCGGCTACAGAAGCTGGCTCTTGGTACGTGGAATGTCACCTCTCTGGTGGGGAAAGAGCCGGAGTTGGTGTGTGAGGTTGAGAGGTTCCGACTAGATATAGTTGGACTCACCTCAACGCATGGCTCTGGCTCTGGAACCAGTTTCCTTGAGAGGGGTTGGACTCTCTACCACTCTGGAGTTGCTCCCACTGAGAGGCGTCGAGCAGGGGTGGGCATACTTCTTGCCCCCCATCTTGGTGCCTGTACGTTGGGGTTTACCCCGGTGAACGAGAGGGTAGCCTCCCTCCGTCTTCGGGTGGGGGGACGGGTCCTGACTGTGGTTTGTGCTTATGCACCAAACTGCAGCTCAGACTACCCACCCTTTTTGGAGTCCCTGGAGGGGGTACTGGAAAGCGCTCCTTCGAGTGACTCCCTCGTTCTGCTGGGGGACTTCAATGCTCATGTGGGCAATGACAGTGAGACCTGGAGAGGTGTGGTTGGGAGGAACGGCCCCCCTGATCTGAATCCGAGTGGTGTTTTGTTATTGGACTTCTGTGCTCGTCATGGATTGTCCATAACGAACACCATGTTCAAGCATAAAGGTGTCCATATGTGCTCTTGGCACCAGGATACCTTAGGCCGCAGGTCGATGATCGATTTTGTTGTCGTTTCATCTGATCTGAGGCCGCATGTCTTGGACACTCGGGTGAAGAGAGGGGCGGAGCTGTCAACTGACCACTACCTGGTGGTGAGTTGGCTTCGATGGTGGGGGAAGATGCCGGTCAGACCTGGCAGACCCAAACATGTTGTGAGGGTCTGCTGGGAACGTCTGGCAGAGTCTCCTGTCAGAAGGAGCTTCAATTCCCACCTCCGACAGAAGTTCGAACACGTCCCGGGGGAGGCGGGGGACATTGAGTCCGAATGGGCCATGTTCCGTGACTCCATTGTCGAGGCGGCTGACCGTAGCTGTGGCCGCAGGGTGGCCGGTGCCTGTCGTGGCGGCAACCCCCGAACCCGCTGGTGGACACCGGCGGTTAGGGATGCTGTCAAGCTGAAGAAAGAGTCCTATCAGGTCCTTTTGGCCCGTGGGACTCCGGAGGCAGCTGATGGGTACCGGCAGTCCAAGCGGAATGCGGCTCGGGTGGTCGCGGAGGCAAAAACCCGGGCGTGGGAGGAGTTCGGTGAGACCATGGAACAAGACTTCCGTACGGCTTCGAGGAGATTCTGGTCCACCATCCGGCGCCTCAGGAGGGGAAAGCAGTGCACTACCAACACTGTTTACAGTGGGGAGGGTGTGCTGCTGACCTCGACTCGGGACGTTGTGAATCGGTGGGCCGAGTACTTCGAAGACCTCCTCAATCCCACCGGCACGTCTTCCAGGATGGAAGCAGAGTCTGGGGGTTTTGGGTTGGGCTCTCCAATCTCTGGAGCAGAGGTCACTGAGGTGGTCAAAAAACTCCTCGGTGGCAAGGCTCCGGGGGTGGATGAGATCCGCCCGGATTTCCTTAAGGCTCTGGATGTTGTGGGGCTGTGTTGGTTGACGCGGCTCTGCAATATCGCGTGGACATCGGGGGCAGTTCCACTGGATTGGCAGACCGGGGTGGTGGTCCCCCTATTTAAAAAGGGGGACCGCAGGGTGTGTTCCAACTACAGGGGGATCACACTCCTGAGCCTCCCTGGTAAGGTCTATTCAGGGGTTCTGGAGAGGAGGGTCCGTCGGATAGTCGAACCTCGGATTCAGGAGGAGCAATGTGGTTTTCGTCCTGGCCGTGGAACACTGGACCAGCTCTATACCCTTGGGGGGGTCCTGGAGGGTGCGTGGGAGTTCGCCCAACCAATCTACATGTGTTTTGTGGATTTGGAGAAGGCGTTCGACCGCGTCCCTCGGGGGGCCCTGTGGGGGGTACTCTGGGAGTATGGGGTACCAGGCCCCTTGATACGGGCTGTTAGGTCCCTGTACGACCAGTGTCAGAGCTTGGTCCGCATTGCCGGCAGTAAGTCGGGCTCGTTTCCGGTGAGAGTTGGACTCCGCCAAGGCTGCCCTTTGTCACCGATTCTGTTCATAACTTTTATGGACAGAATTTCTAGGTGCAGCCNTTTTTTTTTTTTTTCATTTATTCTTTATTTAACTAGGAAGGTCCCGTTGAGATTAAAAACCTCATTTTCAAGGGAGTCCTGGATATATATATATATATATATATATATATTTGCTCTCTCCACTTTCTAACCTTGACTCTCCTAAATAAAAGCTCAAGTTAAACAGGTCTTATATGTTGCACCGTGACTGAAATGTATCATATTTTTATCCATATTGAGTTCCATTAAAATCTAATCAGACAGTCTGCATCACAAATGACTCCATCCTGTGAAATCTTTGACTCACCTCTCCAGCAGAGGTCTCTCCTCTGCCCTGACTCCTACAGGTTAATGGGGATGGAGAGGAGTGATTATTATTATTTCCACTGATTATAACCTGAATGAGCTCAGCTCGATTTTTCAGAGCTAAAACGAGTGACAGAAATTAACATTATGCTAACTGCTAACTTAGTGCACTAGCCAGGTTTTTATTTATCAAAATGGGAAGCACCTGGTTCATTAATTACATGGAACTCTCTGCTGTTAGCCTGGAGCTAACTAATTGTTACTACCAGCCAGTGATGAGGACTTACTTTCTTGAAAAACTTGCGTATATCCATGTTTTCTTGCTGTTTGCAGCATGTACGCTAGTGTCCGCAGGTACGAGCTGAGTGTAAAGTAGCAGTGAAAACGAGGACTGGATTTTCAGTAATGTGGATGTCTCCTGTGAACAACTGGAACGGATTGGATAACGAAGCACTGACGCTACCTTAAGAGTGTAAAGTGAAAGGGACCAACCGAGTTATGATCATATATTTATGTGAATAGCGACGGGTTTATATTGTTATTTCTTTAAAATCATATTTCTGCATTTTATATTGAATTTGTCTGCAAGTTCTGTAAAAAAATAAATATATCGGAAAAAAAAAAGAAAAAAAAAACACAAATTGTTTAGAGGGGCTTAAGAATAGTTTAGGGAGGCTTCAGCACCCCTAAAATAGGCCTAACGACGCCACTGGCAGGAAGGTTCACAAATGAAAAGCAGTTCGTAAATGCACATTCAGCAATTCGTATGATCTGTGAGTTTATATTACAAGTGTTCCTCAAAATTATATTTGTGAACCACAGAGTGTGAATTTCCGAATGAGCGTGTGCATTTGTGTTCCTCCAAATTATATTTGTGAACCACAGATTGTGAATTTCCGAATGAGCGTGTGCATTTGTGGAAAAGGTTGTGTGACTTTATTCTTATTGAGACTGATCTGGCCTCATAAAATTCTGGGCCCTAGGTACAAGCCATCTAGGTGGGCCCCCATGCTCACTTGTTTAATATCTCTTGTGCACATTTTTTGTCATGCTATAAGACAAGTTAATAAACATGATCTTAGTTTAACCTCTATATTGAGCAAATACAACTGCCAGCATAATAAAAGTGAAATCTCAGTGCTATCTGGAGAGAATGAGGGCCCTGCTGCTGCTGCTGCATCTAAAGGGCCATGTGGTTCATGATGTTAAGCTTTGCTAATACTGATATATATTGTTACAATAATGAAAGGTCAAATACATATGAAATTAAATAAACCAGGTTCTGTCTGTGAATGTAATGTACTCTAAATTTTATAATCCCTGCATTATCAACAAAATCATAAGATTGTCCGTTTTCAAGATCAAATATAAAGAAATTAAATATGATTCAACTGGAGAGGCAAAAGTGGCACAATTCAATAAATAAAGGCCAAAATATTATGCTTAAATAATTATTTAAATATAAAGTTAATGGATTGTATGTCAATAAAAATATTTAATTAATTTTAAAAATCATATATAAGTATTTCATGATTTAATTCATTGCTTCATGGTCTGTTCATCAATATTTTTTTTTCTGTCAACCTCACCCATCAAAGTCAGTGGGTGGAGCTAATCCTGATAACAAACATGGCAGCTCCCTTTATGAAAGATTCCAAGTTGGTGAGATATTTTAAACCTAACAGATAAAACAGAAGTTGCTGACCCAGAATCTGGTAAAACAGGAATTTCCACACTGATCAAGATCTTGACAGTAGTGCTTCATCAATACAGGGTGGTATGTAGAAATGTGTAACACCGTCAAAACTGTCCCCACTTCTCTAAATCATACTACAGTTATAGCCGCCAGGGTGTTCTCCCTAATAAAGCATAAAAATATCAAAGTACAATAATAAAAATATCTTCCAGTGAACACAGGAGAAACTTTAATAGTGATATTGAGCCATCCAGATGCATTTATTTCCTAATTCTAAAAAGAAGATCTTGTTTTTAAGTACACTGTAGCAACAGTGTACTTAAAAACAAGATCTTCTTTTTAGTAATTTTATTAAAACACTATACCTTGAACTACAGAAAAATAAAAAATAAAAAGATTTTTTTAATGTCCACTGGGCAGCACATCTGTACATAACACCCATATTGACCAAGCACATGCAGGAGTACTTCTACAGATATTCTTTCTATCAGTGAGGAAATTCCTCCTGAAATTCCTCTTGTACTGTTTTACCACTGATTCTGAGTCAGCAACTGTTTTACTTGTTGGGCTTAAAATATCTCTGACCAAGTCAATAAAAATCCTCTAACATATAAGCTGCCATGTTCATTATCAGCCTGAGCCTTGCTCACTGATTTTGATGGGCAAGATTGACAGATAAAACTTCATCTTCATGATGAACAAACCATGAAATGAGATAAATGATAAAATATCTATTAATAATTTAAATGAATTAAATATTTTTATGGTTCATGTAATTAAATATTTAAAATATTTAATGATACATATTAGTTATTTATTGAATTGTGTCACTTTTGGCTCTCCATACCTTGCAACAAGAGCTCATGTAATAATTAGACTATGCCTTTTTCCAGCTTTCATTATGGGCCATCATTTATGGCCTAAAGTCAGTTACCTCCACTGTGGGCAACTTTACCTTATGGAGTTAAATTAAATCATCTGGGATTAACAACACAGTTTTTGAGCTCTGGTGCATTCAGGTGTTCGTATAGCATGATGACACTGGCAGCTTCACATTCCTGAGATTACCAGGAATCCATCATACCAAGTTTGTCCTGATCCATGAGTGGGAAGGAGCTGAAATATCCACACAGAGAGAACCTGTTTTTACTGTGAGGTCCGCAAATTTATTGGCGGCGGCAGCGATAATAATTCTGATAATACTAATGGATTTATAACTGATCTTGATGGTGAAACTAAAGGCGTTAAATACTGAACACTTAACATGAATGCAGCTTTCAGTCTGAGCTAATGCCAGCTCAAACTGGGTTCTGTGCTGCTGCTGCTGCTCACTTCTCTTCTTGAAAATCCTATACTTGCTTCTGTTCAATTCACTTTTTCTCCTTCATATCATTTCTTTTCTGGAAGCCAGGTTTCCCTTTCTTGGGGGAAGACATGACTTTCTCCTGCCTCCAGCTCTGGCTGTGGGAGATATCAATGTCTCATAGCTGTAGATGCGGGGTGCAGCCCCTGGCCGCAGGTGTGGACTAAACCACTTTGCACATTTTTAAGGGGTGACAGATACAATTCAGTTAATATTTTAAAGCAAAATTCAGTTTTTTAACCCCTTTATCCAGGTAAAGGGACGTTTATTAAGTCATTAAGTAAGTCGGGGGGGGGGACGGGGACGGGACACAATAAAACATTTTTATTCAAGGCTGTCTCAGGGCCCCTCCCTGCAGTGGGCCCTGGGTAAACGGTACCATTTCCCCCCCAAGTCCGACGCCCCTGGGTAGTGGCTTGTGGTTGGGATGTTTTGGAATGCCTTAATATGGGGAGTGATCATTCACCTGTGCTGTACAGGTTTGGGAGGGGCCTGTTAGGTGAACCGTGAGGTCTGTCATTGGGGTTTCATTTTAAGCGTGCAGATTGGTCTCCTTATAAGGACTGCTTGGATGACATGATTTGTCGGTTGTGGGCGGGGTGAGAATATGGATGGCTGGTTCTCGGCCATTGCCGATTGCATGAAGGCGGTGGCAAAGACCTGTATCACTAAGAAATGGGTTCCTGTTAGGGAGGGCTATGGTCTCGTGGTGGGACGCTGCTTGTGACAAGGCCTTTCGGGCCAGAAACAAGGCCTTCCAGTGGCTTAAGAAACACCCTGTGGAGGCTAACGTCTAGGTCAGGTATGCGGCTCTTTTAGCGACCCCTAGTGGCTCCCTGAGCTTCTTCACAAATGTATGAAAATGGATGGGGGATATATTTTTTGTTTTAATATGGTTTCTGTAGGAGGACAAACATTCTTAACGTTTTCCAATGCTGTAAAAATGTGCATAATAAATATTAAATTTTAACATTTCTGTCAACGAAAATTTGCGTCATAGCCTGCGACACACGTTTCACCAGGCGCCCATAGATATATGGCGGCGTCGTGCCAGGCAGATGGATGTAAACAAACAGCGGGTGTGTCAGGGCCATGGATCCCAAAGGGACAAAGAGAAAGATAGCTGATGAGAACAGAGGATTCAAGTCAGAATGGACCCAATTATTTTCTTTCTTTGTCGACGCAGAAGGATTACCTGGAAAAACGTCAACTTTTCACCGCTGTCACTCGGACAAGGACCAATCAGCCGAGGTTTTATTGACTGACCAATGAGGGGACAGGATGCTTCTCAGTACATCTCCGGGTAAACATGGAGGAAAAGTGAATACTTGCCGTGTCTGATGTCCCAGAGCTTTACAAGACTTCCCTTAACTCTAGCAAAACCTTGTGAGACTTCATATCTACCGCTGTTTCAACTCTGAACTGCTTTAATAACCCAAAATTCCCGTTTCAATCTGACGGCCAATCAAAACAACGGAGGACTCGCTATTCACCCTGCTGGAACAGAGGCGTCGGTGGCTTTTGTTGCATGTCGCCTCCCGTGTGTCAGGTTATAAAAGTAGATTTAAGAAGTGGATTACATCTCCAAACTCCACTACTGCTGCAAGTTTTGTTGCAACCTGAAAGATAAAAGCGGGGAAAACTATTCACGGATGGTGATGACATGAAGGATTCATTCATCAAAATATCAGAGCACCTATTTCAGACTTCAAAAACAAAACCGAGATAATCCAGAAAATTAAAGACATTGCTCTCTTCACAAAGACAAGGACCATTAAAGGTGCTATAACTAATCTGCAAACAAGTTAGGCCCAGCTAGCTAGCTTACACAAGCCCTTTCCCAGAACTCTCACCCCTCCCGTTGGCTATAATCCCTAGGCCGCGCCCCTCCGGATATGGGAACGCGCATTGCCACAGTGAACAAGAGAGAGCAGAACACCAGCCACAGTTTTCGTGATCCAATATGGCGGAACCACCGGTAAGTAAAAGATAAACAATAAAAACGTCTAACATAATTTTTTCATTGTAACTTATTCATATGGTAACAAAGTATGTTTAAAATATTTAGGGTTTATTTTCATTACAAAGACTAATAAATATCATGGTAGCCTGCTAGTAATAGCAAAAATGTTAAGCTAATCCTGCTAATAGCTGTCTGACAGAACAACTTCTTTGATTTTGTAATTCAAATATTGTTGGGGCCTCTTGTTTTGTAGTGAAATGGTTTATCTTTTTTTAAAGCTTCCACATAGTTTCCATGACAAGAGCCTTGCTGGGTCCGATAGAGAATATGTACCGGATGGAGCCTAGAGCTGCTGTTACTGGAACAACCATGGCTAATCTCAGCACAAACAGTCCAGAGGGAGCAACTACATCAAGTCTTTCAATCCAAGACGCACATCCAGTTGAGGATTTACAGCAAAGGATTGCTGAATATAAGGTATATTCATTTTAGATCTTTTTCTTCCTGTGTACAGGTGTGCAGAACCCATTTCACTGTTTGTGAAAAATAATTTATTGTATTACGTAGGTTGGATAAAACTTCAACATCACTGATTGTGGTCTCACATCAATAGTATTCAGAGCATCCATCTACCAAAATATAATTGTATTGGTTGGAATGTTATTACTCTTTTTGCATTTTGTAGTCATTTTTAAGCTAATTGATAAAATTGCTAAAAGTTATTTGCTTAGTTCAACATTTTTCTTGACATTCTACATTAGGATAGTAAAATATTATGTTCAAGTTGTTTTTACCACTCTTCATAAGCATGTAGAAAATTAACCAACCAACTCATGTTCTTTATCTTTCAACAGACATGAATCAGATCCCTAATCTTGGAAACATCCCACAGATTGCTGGAGCGTTGTTTAACACGTGACCCAAGCCTCTTGTTTTCATCATGGATGTAACATCACCATGCTCCACCGCTGGCGGCTCAGGAATCAGATGCATCATGGTGTGTTTTGCACAAACTGTAGAGAAATGCCAACAGACATTGAAAAGAAATGCTGTCAGCAACATCCGCCAACCTCCCTCAAATGGAAGCGTACAGCAGTGGGGGTCCTCCGGCTTGCCAAATGTGGAAGGACATCCATGCTATGGAAAATCTTCTCTTTACCGGGGAGAGTAATCAGGAGTTCAGACATGCAGCATACCGTCAGTTTGTGGTCTGGCAGTATGGAGCACTGAGACATGGTCACGGTTATAATACCAAGTTGGTGTTTCTGGAGCTACCCAGACCCACATGGACAATAAATGTTTCATCTGTAGCAGAATCAAACTACATTAGACAAACAACCAAAGACTGTTGCTGATACTCATTTAATTTTATTTACCACTGCTAAATTGTCTTTGTCCGTATGTGATCACTGTGTATACTTTTGTAAACGTAGTAGTCTGTATTTTATTACTTGTTCATTTCTCATGGTGTTTGATTTATGTTATTCAAATGTAAAATTATAATTAAAAAAAGAACACAACTGTTGGGTTCTTTGTTTAAAACGCATAAGTTAAACACATCCATATGATAAAAAAAATTCCAATCAATGTAGCATTAAGGATTTTTATTTAAAACCTAAAATGAACATTTTGTACATTTCTCAAAAGACCCATATGCTTCTATTAAAAACAACAGGTTAATTTAGTGAGAAGCCACTTTGGGCTGGATCACTTCAGCTGATCAGCGTCTCCGTGCTGTGGACGTGTCCCTCCTGAAAGACGAAGAAAACATCAATTTGGCATTTTTGTTTTTCTACAACAAAGAATAAATTACTATCACAAATAGAAAATGTTCTAATAAAGTTTTAATTCTGCATGAAGACATTCATGACTCAAATCTAACTTCTGTTGATGACAAATATAAAAACCAAATTCACATTATGCAGCTCTTTGTAATATCCAACTAAAATAGAAGAGATTGTATCTGAAATACTTTGTTTGCAGGAAATTTGAATTTTTACTTTATTTCTTGTTCAGCTGTTTTCAGTCTTGATACATAAAAGTACTCAGTACTCAGTTTGCAGTTTTTTAAGTATAAATTAAAAGTAATTGCAATGACCTAGAGAAATAATTATATTACTGTCTGTGGAGCAATTATGCTGCCACAGCAACATCTAGTGGGCATGCTGGAGAGGTGAGTCAAAGATTTCACAGGATGGGTTACAGTGGGAAAGGCATGACCATATATGGGACAGCACAACTCAGCTGCTGGAAGGAGAAATATTTTAAAACCTTTCCAAACTAGTTAACGCTACGACCACAATTTTTGGAGTACGTCCATAAATTATAGCTCAAAACGGAGGAAAATCCGTCAGCTTTCATCCAGCACAAGTCTCATTTCCACCGGTTCTACGGTTTTCTCAGGACACGGCCTGAAGTCGAGCAAAATCGGTTTTCGGCCCTATTCTTTTGAATGGGGGGAGGAGGAGACGTTCCTGAACTTTCCAATATCGTACCTCAAGTTTAACCTGTGATTATAGAAAAACCGTAAAAGATATCAAGAAGCTGAATAATCAGATAAGAGCTGAATGTGTTCTGAGCTTGTTAAAAGTTGAATGAAGTCTCTAGGTTGAAGTATGCTGAAGAAGTTAAAGTTCAAACAAGCTGAATGATTTTTTGAAAATTTGAAGGGTTTGAAGCATTTCCCATTCATTTCAATGGGCTGAAAAATCGCAGAAAAAGCTGAATATCTCCGAAAATATTAAACATATCAATACCAAAAGTAATAGCCGGAAAGAGCTTAACGAGCTGAACGTTTTGATACCAAACTTGCTGAAATAGCTGAAAATTTTAAGGAGTTGAAAAAGTTCAAAAAAGTGTACGGAAGCAGAATAAGAACTAGATTAATTGCATTTCTAGCAGAAATGCGTTTGAATGCTTTGTTGCTGAATACGATAGCTGAAACAGCTGAATTGAAGCTAAAACTAAGCTTAATTGTCAAAATGTGCTGAATGTATTTGAAGTTTTAGGAGCAAAAATTGCTAAAAAGTTTTAAAAAGCCCAAAAAGTAAGTAGAGAATAGAGAAAAAAATCCTAAACAGCAGAAAACTGAAATCTCTTAACATAGTTTAAAAGACTGAGTAGCTAAAATGTTTAAACAGCTCATATTTGAGTATAAGTAGTTACATTTTCACAATTAGTTGAATTGTGAAATTAGCAGGATATGCTGAATTTTGAAACTGATAGCTGAGTAGCTGAACTGAAATAAGCAGTTTTCTGCTGCGAA
>SSNS01002091.1:0-12206 GCA_006937985.1 Aphyosemion australe | reverse complement strand
CATACGAAATCCTATTTCACGTGCACGAAACAACTAAGGTGAAAGATGGCCCCATGAAAAACATCTAAACGTAACCGTGCGGGCGGCGGCCAATCAACCTGCAGCCTTCCCAGCTTTTATGGTCACCTTATGGTGCTTTAACTCGCACCTTGATGTGTGTGTCAACCCCATGCATGCGTGCAATATGTCAGACGCCTAACAAGCTTTCCAGTAGGCCCCTCACGCCCGAGGTTCACAGGGTTAATGTGAGTGACTTACAGCTTCACATGCGTCTGCAGACGGGCACATGTGCCACATTAGGAGAGGGAAGCTTGCAATTACCAGATTAGTTCAGTCAGCTCATGTATGTGTCAGGTTGTGATTTTCAGATTTATTTTCAGCGCCTGCAGGAAAGGCTCATGCATTCATGAAAGTGCAGAGAGAGAGAGCCTGCTCAGGGTTAGGAGTCGGACTTTTTGTTCGTAATTGAAGTGTAAAAATCTTTCAACGCCCAAACCAGACACTTAAAGGGACACTTTGCAACTTTTTCATATTTTTAAATCATGTTCTTGAGCCAGTTTGTGCTAAAATGACCCTTTACAGGGTTAATGAGAGGCCACCCAGCCCCTGGCGACCCCTGTGGCCAGAATATTTCACTTGCAACTTCACAGTTGCCGGTCCGGTCTGTTGGGACTTTGAAAATTTTGAGCTTGACCTACCTGGTGCTGCAGTCTGCTTCCAGCATGTTTCCTGCATGTTCTAGATCATGAACACAGCTGATGTGTTTGATTTAGTGATGAACCGCTCCTGTAGACACTAATGAAGGCTGAGGAGACGTTTCAGCTGTTAGATTAAGGTGTTAAAAAGACCAACGCACAGCCAGGAGATGAGTTTCACTTTCGCTAACGGACACTAGGGGGTGCTAAAAACAAGCCAAAACTGACTAGTGTCCCTTTAAATAAAAGAATTAAGTAACAAAAACAGAACACTGCAAAGTACACTGGACAGGGTTTGAATGGATAGAGGAAAAGAGATGATTCCTCCGGAGCATTGGCCCGGCCGGTGGGAGGAAATGAAGTGGCTGAAAAGCCTAGCGAGCTGGCTCCTGTGGAACTGGACTGCGGCCTGGTGGCATGCGTGTGCGGACCCCCGCTGCAGACGTGTTTGCCAGCCGGATGATTCTGAATTCAGCACAAGCAGCCGGCGGAGGAACAACACGGGAATGCCGAGCTGGGCGAAGCGTGGCTGCAGGAGGAGTCGCAGCAGCCCAAGCAGGAGTCTGATGTTGGCTTTGGAGCATCAAGGTGTGAATGCACCACAGGTTTTCAATTGTTCTAATTTTTTTGGCATTCTGGGTAGCAGTCACCATTGTGCTGTCAGCATGGATGAATTAAGCTGCTGGTGGCCAAGATTCCCCAAAAGAGAGCTAAAGCAGGAATGTTGCTGCAGCTAGGCTGAATTCTAGGATGCAGGTTTGGAGGCTTGGCTCCTCAAGAAAAAAACAATAAATATGATGAAGTTATCACGAATATCAGATGTCCGTAAATGATCCTAATGGCTTATACTGAGAGGGGGAAAGCAGAGATGCTGAAATTAGATATAATGAATCTCATTTCCTCTCTTTATGCCTTCTTTTTCTGTGAATAGAACATGTTTGTGTTCAAATTACAGCTCCCCTTTCAACCCCAAGCTCAAGTAAAAAAAATCATAACAAACGGCCTGGAGGATTTTCTACACCTCCTGTGTTGAACACAGAAATAGTTGCTGGCCCCGAGGGTAAACTTGACATATTTTGCTTTTCTAAATTTAACGGTTTCCCACACAGAGAGACGGCTAATAATAATGATCTGCCAGGCGGTGATTGAGAGGAAACAGCTAGAAATGCTCCGTTCTCCACTTTACATTTTGTTTTCTCATTTTTACTCAGCTTTGAACTCCGCCCACTCCCAGGCTGCTGACGAATCCGCGGGGAGATGAAGAACGCCGTCGCAAGATGGTCACGTTTGTGTCATTGTGGTTAGTAAGATGCCACGAGTCTTGTCAAGCGTGTGTGTGAGTGTGTGTGTGCGTAAATTAAAGAAGTTGCATTGATTTGACATTCACACACATCCACCAAATATTAAAACATACAGTTAACTCTTTAAAGCCTGCATGAAATATTGAAAAACAGAAAATCTAGTGTATTTAAAAAGGTCCTTTACTGAAAAACCGTATTTTAATGATTATCTCTGATTCTAACGGGTCACTCTGAGTGTTTCATGCAGGCTGAACATGAAAATAGTCTCCTCCACCTATCTCCTGCATTAGCTTCTGATAGAAAATAGACTCTAGGTGAAACTCTAGGATTAGAAAATCCTGTCAGATCTACGTCACACTGTCACTGAACATTCATGGACTCACCCATCTTGACTCACGACGGGGAAGGCTGTTGTTGGTTTAGCGTCCAGGAAACAGCAGAGAACGTCTGGGCTAGTAGAAGCTAACCGTTAGCATTAGCAACTCCACCACACAGCAGAACTCCTCCAGGCTTGTGTTATTTGTGGAGATAAAACATCAACGTTGCAGAGCAAACAGAGTCAGTGGTAGAGTCGTGTTGCTGTTAGCCAATCAGAGGAGAGATGTCCACATATCAGGAAGTAAGACTCCAGATCCTGTCGTCTGAAGTTACTGGCCCAGTCCCAATACTCACACTTCCACCTTTGCGTCCCAAAATTGCACATTCCCGTCCAGGGAGTGACTGCGTAGGGTGTCCCAATGTTTAATGTAGCTTTTTCGGAGTATTTCTTTTATCTGATGGCACCATAGTGGCTGACAAGCATATCACACCAAGAGTCGAGTCGACTCGATAATTTAAGATGGCGACTGCACGTTTCTTTTTTATGAATGTGCTTCTGTAGCCGACAAACGTTAAAAGTTAAAACGTTAAAAGTTCATCAACGCTGTATCAGCTGAGGTACTATCTTAAATTTGAAGCACGTAAGCGGTAGTCTAACGCTATTGGTTAGTTCTGGTTGGCGCTCAGTTTCCTAATGCTTACATTACATCATGATAAGACAATCACTTCTACGGATTTCTGAAAAATCATACATAATTCCTGAAAGGGGAAAACTCTGCATTGCTGCTTTAAGTGTGGAAGCCCCGCCCCCTTTGCACCACATTGACTTTGCAAAGGGTATTACCCACAATCCACTGCTGCGTGGGAATTTTGCCTTTTCTGATAATTTGTATTTTCAAGTATAATTCTTGAAATATTGAGTATTTTAGTGTTTTGATTTGAAACTTTTGAAAATTCCAGTAACAGGATTGTCCATGTAGTTTAATTTAGTGCTTTTATATTGAAAAGCTGCTCATGAGCTTTGGTTATTGCATCTTGACGTGGTGGTGCTTCCATGAGTGAGATGTGTGTCCAAAGAGGGAAGAGTTTCCTGATTTCTGGCCCCTGAGCTGTGGAATGATCTTCCGTTGGATGTCAGGTGAGCACAGACGCTGCAGGTTTTAAGAGTCATCATAAAACTCATCTTTACACCATTTCCTTTCCTGGTAGCTAGTTATGCTTCGACTGGTTGTGCTTCTTTAATAATTACACAATTTTAACAGCTATTTTCTGATGAAGTGTTTTATTCTGATATTTTAATGTAATTTGGGTTTGCCTCTGTAGGTAATGTGTTTTATATGCATGCTGTGGGCGATGATGATGAATCTCACTCATTGTCTAAACTGCTTTTACCTCAGCTGAGTCACAGGAACCTGGGGGTGGGGACACACCATATAAAGTAGGTAAGAGTCGTTCTTTACACAAAGACCCACCTCAAAAGATCTCAATTACCGCTCTAATTCTAATTTCATGTTTGGATTGAAGACAAACACATTACTGACTTGTTAGGCTGCACTTCCTTTTCTCTGTGTTTGTTTCACTCTAACACTAATGAGTGTCCTGTAGGGATTTCCTGGAGTTCAGTGGTTCTTTGAGCTAAACGCTGAAGTCAGCACAGTAAAGCTCACGGTGACATAATAACACGCTGATTCAAAAGCACTTTCTTTGTCTGGATCCCTTTTAGTGTCAGCAGTTCTAACGGTTGTCACTCAAAGATTAAAAGTGTCCGTCTGGCAAACGTAGTAAAACTCAAGCTGGTGTCCAAAGGTAGAAAACGTCATTATTTGTGTTCGTATAGCAGCTTTATGGTCACGAGCTTTGGGTAGAGACTGTAGGAATGAGATCATGGATACAAGTGGTTTTCTCTGCAGGGTGGCTGGACTCTCCCTTAGAGATAGGGTGAGAAGCTCAGTCATCCGGGAGGTGCTCGGAGTAGACCTGCTGCTCCTCCACATCGAGAGGAGCCAGTTGAGGTGGCTCAGGCATCTGGTCAGGATGCCTCCTGGACGCCTCCCTGGTGAGGTTTTCCAGGCACATCCAACCGGGAGGAGACCTAAAGGAAGACCCAGGACACGCTGGCCAGGGAACGCCTTGGGATTCCCTTTGAGGTCTGGTCCTCTCTGCTTAGGCTGCTGCCCTCGCGACCCGACCCCAGATAAGCAGGGATGGATGGATGGCAGCTAAAAGGTATTCTAACAAATATCGTTACTGAAAAGCAACTGTTAAACATTAACCCCTTATTCACTGGGATGGTGATCATTGATTAACCCTAGATTATTGGATCTTTCCCTCTTTGGTTGGCGAGTTTTAAATGGAGGAAAAAATCTCCTCAGCTCTGGAGCTTTAATGCCTCCAGGCTGTACAACATCACTCAGCTTTATACCCTCTTCCTGCCAAATATCTGTACCCATGCCAAGTATCTCCCTTTAGTCATCCCTCTCACAGGTTTGTTGCATTTTCCACCACACACACACACACACACACACACGCAGGAGTGACCTTGCCTCCCTGGGGAAGGGCCGTGTTTAATTGTTCATCAGCACTTTTCTCAGTGTTCCGCAGGCGGCGAATTAAAGGCGAGGAGGAGACGGGGCAGAAACAAGCAGGGAGGTAGGGAAGCTAGGTCTCGGGAGGATTGCGAGAGCGTGAGACAGGAGAGGAAGAGGAGGCCGAGGCATGTGCCTAATTGTTCTGGAAGCAGATGGAAGAACAAGCAGGCAAACACATTCCCTAACTTAATCAACTGCAGCATGATGAGCATTTTGAGAATAAGCCCTGTAGCGCTGTGAGTAATTGTTCTATGTATACGTCTCGTTAGATTCCAATGAGAGCGCCGTAGCCTTGATATATTGTTAACAATATGGTGAGTAACCGGGGAATGATATGGTATTTAAGCCTTCATAAATCACAGCTTTAATGGTAAATATATGGCTCCCTTAGCTGGGTTGCACCGTGTGTGCTGACTAATCATGTGCTGACCGATCAGGCTGTGACGTGTGATGTCATACTTACTGATTTATTTCCTTCGTTCTTCTCTGTCTTTACTTCCTTCTCATCTGCTACTTCTGTTCCTTCACCACGTTCGCTCTGTACCTCTTCCTCTCCGTTCCTGATTCCAGACTTCTGACTAGGTGTGTGTGTGTGTGTGTGTGTGTGTGTGTATGGGTGGGTGGGGGGTAGTGATGAGCCAGCAGTGGCCATGCTCGGCTGCTTTGGCTAATGGAAGTCTCTTGTCTCTTCAAGGCCTCACAATATAGTCTAGGACCGGAGCCTTATCTTGTCATCTGTGTGTGTGTGTGTGTGTGTGTGTGTGTGTGCGTGTGTGTAGCGTGTCAAAGATTAGCACCTCTCAGCATGGTTAGGATCACAGAAACGTAACAAAAAGGAACAAAATGTGTCTTTTGAACTTTGCGAGTCATTCTTCTTTACTTTCGTCTTTATTGTTGCAGAACTTGAAAACAGATTGTTTGAGGTGATTATGGTGAAATCTTTTTATGACTTTAACCCCTAATTTGTACTTTGGGAGATTCTGACACACGGTGCTTTAATCTGAGTTACTCTAGTCCCACCTGGAGCAGATCTTGAAGGAAAGATCTGCAGGAGCTCCTCTGAGCCTGATGGACAGTTTTGTTAGATGGATCACAACTTAAAGAAATCAGCTCCAAAGAGCCACGTAGTGAATGTAGAATGTGTCGTTTTTGCATTGGGAACTTTGGTAATGTACTGATTGCTCACAGATATCAGGAAGCAGATGATTTTTGAGCAAATTTCCCATACATGCAAATTTTTTATTCTATTTTTGTGTCCACTGGTTTGAAATGTAACCCTCTCATTCATTATCTGAACTGGTTTTCCTATATAGCTTCATGACGAGCTGGGGTTCATCTCCAACGGGGGACACCCTTGACTCGTCTCCAGTCCAGCCGCTCTCATTAAAACAGGGATATTATAACAAATCATTTAGTTATCATGAGTCATTTTTGGAAAAGTCCAAATCCACCTCACTAGAAGTAATCATTTAATAAAGTTTGCATGGTGCGTACAACTAAAGGCATAAAAAAACTCCTTTTTTTTTTAGCAGAATCCCAATTCTCTACATTTAACAAGATGCAACATGTTTAAATCCCATTAAAGCCACATTCCTGAACTTTGCAGATATATGCTCTCTGTCGCCCTCTAGAGGCTTGCTGCATAACGTCACTGTCGTAACATTAAATCTCTCTCTGGGGCATAAGAGGCATGTTTACATTCCTAATGTCAGGCAAAACAACAAAAACAAACTTTTCCACCTCCACACATTGAATAAATAGTTTTATCAGGACTGTATAACAACTTTATGCCCGACCAAACACAATAACCCTGGTGAAATAATTTATTACTAACCTAGCCATTAGCAGCACGGCTAGGTCAGAGTCCATAGTTCATGCTGTTCTTTCTAAAAGAGCTCTCCAGCGAGGAAAAGACGGCCCAATAATAACTCTGGCCTTTGCTCTTGCTCTATCACGTTCTCCTTTTCTTTTCCTAGATTCGTCTGACATGGGATTTCTAGCTTTCTTTGGTGGATCTGCCACTGCAGAACCGCGGTCTACGTTATACAAGTATGGCAAGCCAAAGGGATCAAAAAAATTGCGCGTTCTAAACTCGCATCATGTCCGCCAAAATGCTTGTTCAAGTCGCACATTTTGGCAGACATAATGCACGTTTAGAACGCTTGCTATTTTAATCCCTTTGGCTTGCCATATTCGGCCGTTAAACGACACCCAGTCAGTACTTCCGGTAGCGACCCGGAGCTTAAAAACAGATGTGGGACCCCATTACACTATCACAGGTATGAAAATGATGATAGTATGATGCCAAAACTTTAAAAAAAAAAAAAAAAAGCATAATTTTAAGGTGTGAAAGTTGCGGAGTGTTACTTTAAGTCCAAAAACTAATTTGTATTTTATAAAAACACGTGAAAAATCTTTCCTATTTTCTGAGAAAGCCACTGAGATTTCTGTGGGGGAGAAGAGATAAAGCACAGAAGGAAGATAAAGGTCAGAGCAATTTCAGTTTGATAAAAGACGACGCTTGTTTTTCTAAATAATTCTTGACAGGTGCTGCAGCAGGTAAAGAGCTGCAGAGAAGTGACAAAATCATTCTTCATCCAGCCATCATGTTAATCACCAGTTTCTCACCGTTTTCCACTCTGTGTGAACATGTCTGTGTCTGTGCATGCGCTGATGTGTGAACGTGTGAATGACTCATGACGGAAAGGTGGAGATGTTTGGGTTGTGCTTCTCTCTTAACTCCACTCTCCGTTTTAAGTCAGTTTTCTTTTTTTTGCTGAAGGCTGTATGCAAATGCACAGAGAAAACAAATGAGGCAAATAAACTGCAGACACTGTATCGTGGAATTTTTGAAGGAAGCAGCACAGATCCCTTACATGAAAACACTTTTTTTCCCCTCATGGTCTTACAATGAGCTGCAGAAACTGCCCTGTGGCCAAATGGATGCTGTTTGATACATTTAACCATGTTTTTGCAAAAGTCTTATTTTGCTTTTCTTCTGTGTAATTTCCCTTTAAATTTAAATTGCATTTTCTATTCAGGATGCAAGTAAATAGACTTCATGACTGCAGAACTGCAGGAGAAACGAAGGAGGCACATGTCTAACGTTGCTAGATGATGGTTTCTTCTCTCAGTTTTGCTCCAAGGAGTAATGAAAAGTGAGCATGTGTGCAGATATTTGTGCCCATTTGCAGACGGTGTGTTTTGATATGTACAGACTGTCCGTATCATAAGCTGTAAAGCTTGTTACACAGCAGTAGAGTGATGCACCTGAGACAGAGTCATATCAAAACTAAAGGTCCAGAGGAACTGACGGAGCTGAAAACGTGCTGCACTGTCGGCCTCACAGCAGGAAACACGACCGCGCTGAAGCTACAATCTCACCATGAATGGTGTGATCAAAGCAAACCCATTCATATACTGCACACACACTTAAACAATCCATGCTGAGCTGCAAAACAGGCTCTAATTATTTTGTCTGTTGAAACATTTTAAGTCCTTTGGTCCTCATTAAGTCAAACAAAGGCCTTTCATTACATGCCTCTCAGGTATAAAGTCTTTCTCGTGCACAACGTACATGCACGCACACACCCGCTGTGTTTAAAGCATACGAAGACAGAGTAATATGCTTTTAATCACGTTTTATTCAGAGACTACAGAAGCACCAAAAGTTCCCATTAAAACTGTATTATTTTTGTAACTGTTATTATTTTAAAGGTCTGGAACACTCGTTTAATCAACACATCTGCAGTGGCCTATAGTTGGAATGAATGCCTTGTAAGTTGTACTTGGGGGAGTTGAGGCTCAGATGCACCTGAAGCAGGAAGTACAAGTTAGCTTGTGGAGAAAGTAGCTCCAGACGGCAGATTTTGGACTCTTACAGGGTTTTCACATCTGGGTCGGCACGAACCAGCCCTGGTTAGGTATATTGTGTCACATCTGTTTGTTTTCCGTGCTCAGCTGCCCAATTTTTTGGGAACTGCTCTCTGGTGGTCCACTTTGTGCGGAACCGACACAGCACACCTACTACTGACTGATTGGCCGGCTGAAGTTCACGCCTACCTATAGAAGGAGCCTCTGATTGGCTGGTAGAATCAGCCAGCAGCGGCTTCCCGCATGCGCGAATCATTATTGTCACTACCCGATTTGTACCGGAAACCCGATCCGTACCACGCATTGCGCGAATGTTACGTCACTTCCTCTCTTTGCCAACATTGCAACAGTGACAACAGCTCTGCCTTCTTTTCGACTGAGGGACGTTTAAACAATGGATTCCTCCGTATACAAACAAATCCATGCTAAATCTGGATTTAACAAATGGTTAACATATAAATACCTTTAGAAAATATTTTCAAACATTAATTTCGCAACACTGTGAAAATGAACACTATGTCAGCAAGGGACAGTATCCTCGTACACTGCGGAGTAAACTGCCATTAAACAAAACAGAAGAAGAAGAGAACATCTGCACATGCGCAGTACGAATCGGGTAGACCCGATCTGTACGGTCCGACGCTTTCTTTCTTTTTTTCGTTTTTATCTACATTATATTGAAATGTTTCAATATTGCAAACATTTTAAGAGATACTCATTATTTTTAACATCTTAACAGATACTCTGACCCGTAACTATCGTAAAATGCGTCGACCGGAAGTAGCCGCCTTTCGCGCATGCATGGTACGGATCGGGTAGTGACAATTATCAGTCTGGTGGAGTAAACATCTCCTCTGACTGCTGTTCAGAACCACCGCTCCAGCTGCAGCAGTGCAAGAACAGGCTGCTGTGAGGAGCACACAGCATGTTTTCAGTGAGTCAGTAGGAAGCAGTGTGCTCCATATCATAGTCTCCAAAAGCAACACTGCTCACAGCCGCCCTTGTTTAACAACTTAAGGAAAACACCACGGACCTCTTCACGCATCTTTTGCCCAACCCACGTGCTTGGAGACATTCGCATTTCTGAGAAGGATATGTGAACAAAACCTGGCCGTGCGGGGGCGGCCCGACGCTACCTAGACCGGACCGGGCCAGATGTGAAGACACCATTATTTCCTGATAACGTGACTTTAACCCTGACTCTGCTCTGCAACACTGATGTTTTATCTCCACAAATAACACAAGCCTGGAGGAGGTCTGCTGTGTGGTGGAGTTGCTAATGCTAACGGTTAGCTTCTACTAGCCCAGACGTTCTATGCTGTTTCCTGGACGCTAAACCAACAACAGCTTTCCCCGTCGTGAGTCAAGATGGGTGAGTCCAAGCAACAAGAAGCTGTGCAAACTTGCGGTATGCTAAATTCTTATTTTAACATTTATGCAGCAATGAAAGCACCAGACAAAATGACATTTTGTTCTAAACATTGGTTTATTAAAGTAGCCCAACAGGCGGCTGATAGAAAATGGTTTGCATTTTGCAAGAAAGTCACATTGTTTTATCTTTTTTAAAGTATTTCAACAGATTATTGTCCCAATAAAAATATGTATATGTGTAAATTTCAGAGTTCACTACAAAAACCACTGTTAGATACAAATCTGAATCACGTGAGGACATTGTCCTGCGTTGTTCAAAAATGTCTCGTGTGAGACACTCCCATGTCTGCCTGTTTGGCAGGCGTTGCCCTAAAGGTTTCATGAACACTGATGTTATTTAAAGACAATATTATCAAAATGTACTTAAAATACTGTAATTTTAGATAGAAAATGTTTTCAATTCTGGTGAGTCCAATTTTAGTTAACTGTTAGGTATTTGAACAGCCCTTTTTTTTCGTGTAGATTAGCAGCCTAATGCTCGCTTTTAGTTTATAGCCGAGAGATTGGTTTAATTTAGTCTTTTAACGCCTCCTATAGCTTTGTTTTAGTTTACTTAGAACTCCCTTTTGTTTATTAAAATAGATTAACCAGAGGGTTAATCTATTAGAGAGAGAGTCCTTTATTTTGTAAGAGTTTTTCTGATTTGGTATATTCCTTTCAGTTTAGTTAATTGGTTGTTGGTGGAGCGGTGCTCCACACTTTTGGGTTTACCTTCGAGATCATCTTTAGTTTAAGTTTGTCTGTTTATTAATAAAAATGTTTGTCCATCTAATCCCTACCAGGTTGTAACAGCTGGTCAACTGTGAGGGTTGGGATCTAGTGGAAAAAACAAGTTCTGGTGGATGAACATAACACCTCAACCATTTGGTCAAGCTGCACTCGGCCTCACTGGGAGAAAGTGGGGTGACTTCAACACCTGAACTGTGGCAGATGCTGTGACAAAGGTCAGAGCACTGACTGTGTTCCACACAGTTTGTGTTGGATTGATTCAGAAGCCCTCCAGTGTCCTCAATCTTACTTGGGTGGACTCTGGCACGACAGGTATATCTTCAACAAGCTCCAAAGCAGTGTCTCTACACAGGCACACACATTTCAAAAACAATGCTTCTGCTGCTTTAGAGAACAGTTTGATTCCAGCCTGAAAGAGTTGGAAAACAAGGTGAATCAAATCATGAAACAGACACCAAATACAATTCCAAGGAAACCTCTCAGTTCAAAAAGGGAACATGTAGACTAGGTGAAAAAGGACACGCATTTATTTGAAAAAGTTATTGAAGACTTAGAAAAGATTTGCCTTGGCCCATGGAAAAAACTGAGGACAGGAAAAATGCACAGCAGGCCGCAAGCCACACTCATCCCTGTCATGTCCTTTGTCCTCGTTTTTCTCCCCCCTCCCAGGTGTCCTCGTGTTTCCTGTCCCCTTACAATTCAGTTTTCTCTTTCCACTTCCTGTTATAGTTATCAGTTCAGCCATTTCCATGTCTCCAGCCTTAGTTTTTTATTTTTTCTCTTTAGTGTTCCCTTTCTCATTTTTGTGTAACTTTAGTATTGTCAGGTCCCTGTTTGTTTAGCCTCCTTATGTGTCTGACCAATGCAACCCCCATGAGATTTATCATCTGTCCTTATGTTTAGTGATGTGCCAATGAAGCCTCATGAAGCGCTTCGAAGCATTCTCTAATGTGCCGATACATGATTCGAGGCCTCGAACACATTAGCTGTGGCGCCATCTAGTGGTTCTCGGTCATATTACAACGAAATAAAATGCTTCACACATTGTGTCTGAGGACGTCACTGCAGGCAAAAGTGCATCAAATCTGATTTCTCATGAGTTTGAACAGTCTGAACAGCACAGATATTTTTCTAATCCGACCCAGGTCACTTTCATTTGTGGTAGGCTATTTATTCTGAAACATATCTTATGTTTTTGAAAGCGACTGCAGTCTAAACGGTCATGTCGCATTAAATCCACCTCCTACTTCACTGATCAGTGGAGGGGAGTG
>SSNS01002087.1:0-12220 GCA_006937985.1 Aphyosemion australe | reverse complement strand
ACACACACACAAACACAGCAATATTCTTTTCATTTTTTTGTGTGTCTCATGTCTTTTTAGAAAAAGACGATGGTTTTGACGACCCGGAATTTCACCCTGTCAGCACTAAGGTGCCATGTGCTACTGGTGGTAAGTGTTTTTATTTATTTTTTTATATATATGTGTGTGTGTGTGTGTATTTGTATCATAATGTACACTATCTGTATTTACATTGTCAGAGGAAAAACATAAACTGTATATGTATTTTTCATTTTTTCTGTTAAATATTTTCAGAAAACCAGGAAGCGTCCCTTGCCACAATCGCCCTGCACTTTGAAGAAACGCCCACTGACAACATCATAACAGATGTGGACACCCATGATGCATCCCTCACCACAATCGCCCTGCACTGTGAAGAACCGCCCACTGACAACATCATAACAGACGTGGACACCCATGATGCATCCCTCGCCACAATCGCCCTGCACTGTGAAGAAGCGCCCACTGACAACATCATAACAGACATGGACACCCAGGATGCATCCCTTGCCATCGCCCTGCACTGTGAAGAAGACTCCTTTTGAACACATCATGACAGCAACATAACTTTCCTTTTTCATCTTTCCTTATGTATATATTTTGTATTTATTTTGTTTTTAGAGCAGAAGTGTGTGGTAATGTTTTTAAAATAGAAGTGTTTGGTCACGTTATTAGAATAGAAGTGTGTGTAATGTGTTTTGAAAACACATGTTTATTTTATAGATAAATATGACTACTTGTTGAGTACCTGGACTCTTGCTGTTTTTCTTCTAACTAAAATTATATGTATGCTGACTTTTCCAAGTACATTGTTTAAAATGTCTTATCACCACAAATTTGTTCCAGGTACCTGAAGACAAATGTGGTTGCTTGGCTTCACAAACATGACACAAAAGGACACAAACGTGTCCTTTTCATTAATATTTCTCACCAAAATCAATTCTAAATATTCCTCTCGGCATTATTTTTTAAATATCACCTATGCCAAACTACCTTAAAGCAGGAAGTCTGTTGTTTTTAATCCCCAGGTCAAGATTTCACCTCTTATCAAATCAAAATGATACTCTGCACATTTACAGAACACATGCTGGTGTACAACTGCATCTGTTACTCAGTGCATTCATGAATGGGTGGAGCTGTAGTGACATTGCAAAGTCTGACAACACACCATGCAATTACTTTCGGTTGTAATTTCCACATACATCTGATCTTCACAAAGTTTAAAGGGATGGATATCAATGCAACCCTTAATTGAACTCTATGCACATTTTTTATGCAACTGGTAATTTCTTCATAGCGCCACCTATATAAATTTAAAGGTTTAATAACTTCTCCAAAAAAAGTCAGAAGTTCAACAAACTTGCTGGGCTTCATCACACAGCTGCACTATCCAAATTACTGTGGTAATTAGCTCAAATAATTTTAGCTCTGCCCACTTACAGACAATTGGCTATAAATAAAACATGCTAGATGTGATTCACACCAAACTACACCAAGTTGTTTTTGGTTCGCTCAAGAGTGGGGAGACCTTTCAGCAGGTAGATTAAAGCCCCAATATATAACATATTTACCTGTTTACTACCAAATTATTTGCATCCAGTGCACAAATGTGTCTTTTTTCATTAATATTTCTCACCAACATCAATTCTAAATGTTCCTCTGAGCTTGATTTTTTAAATATCACCCAATCCACGCTTCCTTAAAGCAGGAAGTCTGTTTTTTTTCATCACAAGGTCAATATTTGACCTATTTTATCAAATCAAGATGAGACTCTGCACATTTACAGAGCACATGCTGGTGTACAACTGCATCTATTACTCAGTGCATTCATGAATGGGTGGAGCTGTAGTGACATTGCAAAGTCTGACTACACACAATTGCAAGTACTTTTGGTTGTAATTTCCACATACATCCTCTTATCTACACAAAGTTTAAAGGGATGGATATTAATGCAGCCCTTAATTGAACTCTATGCACACTTTTTGTGCAACTTGTACAGTTTCTTCATAGTGCCACTCATATAAATTTAAAAGTTTAATAACTTCTCCCAAAAAGTCAGAAGTGCAACAAACTTGCTGGGCTTCATCACACAACTGCACTATCCAAATCATTGCTAAAAGAAATTATAATTTTAGCTCTGCCCACTTACAGACATTTGGCTATAAATAAAACATGCTAGGTGTGATTTACACCAAACTACACCAAGTTGTTTTAGGTTCGCTCAAGAACACCTCAACTCAGATTTTACTTTGATTGAAGACAGTGCCACCGAGATAGATTGAAACTTGACTAACTTCAAAAAACAAGGTCATAACCAGGCCAAACTTGCTGGTTGTGACCGTGTAAGTGGTAAATGAATATCTTTTGAAGTTGACTTTTTTACCAAATCGAATATTGTATCCCCTAATGTTAACGTGCAGAGTTTATTTTTTTGGCACGGAGGACATGCTGGGTTGGTGTCAGGTGCAGATGAAATGACGGCTCGCAATTTCTGTTGTCACAAGGGTGACATGCAGAGTTTATTTGTAGGCTCGGAGGACATGCTGGGTCTGGGTGAGACGTGGATGAAGTGTCGGCTCGCAGCGTCCCCTGGTTGCAGGGGTCGAGGTGTGTGTGGTGCAGCGGCGCTTGTGCAGAGTTTATTTGGAGGCTCGGAGGACATGCTGGGTCTGGGTGAGGCGTGGGTTAAGCCTCGGCTCGTAGCGTCCGTGGTCGCGGGGGTCGAGGTGTGCGTGGCGTGGCGTCGCTCGTGCTCCACCGGTCGCGCTTTCGCTGCGAGGGCCGAACGACGCTGCTTGCAGCTTTAAATTATCTTGTTTTTGCTCTGTTTATTATTCTTGTCTCCAATGAATTGGCTTTTTGGAGGCCTTAACATACCCCAAAACTCACAATATTTTGCACACATGTCAGGCCTGGTGTAAAATTTTATATTTTAAAGGTCCCGAAAAAAATCGCCCAAAAAATGCCTGAACAGCGCCCCCTAGAAAGTGAAAAAACAGCCCCCCCCATTGACCTTATTTCATCGTAGAGTTACAAAACGTTGCACACTTGTCCTACTCCCCAGTCCGCACAGAAAACTCTCTTGCAGCCATGGTCAACATCAAACAGGAAGTCGGCCATTTTGGATTGAAGTAGCGATTTTGACCCCATTTTGGGCGTTTGTAGGGTCGGTATCTGATGGACCTGCTCGGTCATTTTTTGCACGATTGTCTCAAACGGTCTCGTTTTGCTCAGAAGGGATGGGCGACCAATACGAGACAATAAAACTGACTTTTCGTATATGCTGAAGGGGCGGGGCCAGGCGTCGAAGTTCGACTACTCGCCAACATTTTTTAAATGGCTATAACTTCATCACCGAAAGGGCTGGAGTCACAAAATTTTTTTTGGTTACTCCTCATCCGCCCCCGAAGAAAAATGAATGGTCAAGTGATGACATCACACAAGCCCCGCCCACTCAGGACCAAAAAGGTCATGTTTTACGGGGAAATTTACCAAAAATCAACCTTTCATTTAATCACCACAAAACTGTCTCTCTGGTAACTCAAGACAAGTGGGGGTTGCATGGCATCACTTCATGAGACGTTTCGAAAGACGGCGTGGCTGTGACGGCGCGGCGAAGTCAGGCGTAACGCCGTGGCCATACGTTTGCCTCCCATTTCGTCATTTCAAAAGATATCAGCACCAAAATCTTTTTGAGGTATCCTGGTCCGCCCCCCAATAGAAGTTGACGTGAAAATCCGGTGGGCGTGGCCTAATTTTGGAAATAGCGCCCCCTAGGACCATTTAAACTGTCAGCCCCAAGCCATGCTTTGCTTGAGAATTACAAAACGCTGCATGCTGATGTAGTGTCTAAGGACCTACAAAAAAGTCTCTTGAAGTCATGCTCTATATTGCGCAGGAAGTCGGCCATTTTGGTTCCAGATGCCATTTTGTGATTTTTTCACTATTTCTATTGACGGTCACAGCCCCTTGGCCGTTTGACTAATCACCTTCAAATCTTGGTTATATACTCTTAACACCATGTGGAAAAAAGTGAACCTACGGATTTTACGAGAAATTTTCGGTTTGGGCGTGGCTAACCCTCAAACTTTGACCGTTCGCCATGACATTCATTGGTTTTAATAACTTCGATGCGAATGATCAGAACTTTATCAAACTTTGTCGGTGTCTTCACAGACCACATCTGAAGACTATGATAGTGTTGATTGCTGACATCACCTAAGCCCCGCCCACTGAACACAGGAAGTGCCTTGTTTTATGTTGAAATGGCCATATTTTAACTCTTTACTTTAGTCAAAGTAACACTGAGTTCATGGTGGCGTAATTACCACGTCAGTTCTGGCAGGTTTTCCAGAAATGGAGGAGCGTTGATGCCATGGCGTGACGCCGTGAACATACGTTTGACTGTAACTTTAACTAACACCCTCCTATCAGCATGAAATTTAACACGGTGAACAACAATCCACCCCCTCAACCAAACAGGCGCAAATGGTTGGTGAAGGTGCTCTTATTTCACCACAGCGCCCCCTACATACCTTTAAACTGTAATAACTTCTAAAGACAAGGTCACAACTGCACCAAACTTGCTATGTGTCATCACACAAATGCGACCAATACATTCCTGTGGTCATTGGTTGATTTCTCTTTAGCCCCGCCCCCCAGAGACTTTTGGCCCTGAGCATCACATGCATGGTGCAATTCACACTAAACTGCACACAAATGATTGGTCCCAACCTACAAACTGCTCAATGGGATTTTTAATGCAATTTGGGACAGCGCCCCCTACATACCTTTAAACTGTCATAACTTGTAAAGACAAGGTCACAACTGCACCAAACTTGCTTTGTGTCATCACACAAAAGTGCCAACACATTCCTGTGGTCATTGGTTGATTTCACTTTAGCCCCGCCCCCTCAGAGATTTTTGACACTGAGCAACACGTGCATGGTGCAATTCACACCAAATTGCACACAAATGATTGTTGATAACCTACAAACTGCTCAATGGGATTTTTAATGCAATTTAGAGCACCCCCTAGTGGTGACATGCATACTTTTTTGCCAGGCTCAGAGGAGATGCTGAGTTGGGGTGAGGTGTGGATGAGGTGACGGCTTGCAGTTTCCGGGGTCGCGGGGATCGAGGTTTCTGTGCCGTGGCGGTGCTCAGGTCCCCCCGGGCTGCCACGGTAGGCCGGATCGGCGCTGAGCTGCGAGGGCCGAACGACGCTGTTTGCAGCTTTAATTATTATTATGTTGTTTGTTTTTAGTTTTTAGCAAGTTTACACCAGTTCAGATTCAGTTATTGTTAATAAATTTGCTCCATTTGGAGTCAAATTACTTCCTCTGTATGATTTTCCCTTATTTTGAATGGGTAAATATATGTTGGGTGGATTTTTCCTAAAACCCCTCAAAAACATTTATTTATATAGAAAGACTTTCTAAGATAAGATAAAAATGAGGAAAAAAATAACCTAAGGAAAAAACCTGAGAAATTCCTAATGGCACAAACGGTGCCAAATGTGCCCAAAACTGTCCAATAAGAGGTCCGCCTGGATATCTGTCAACTTAAACCTCCATAACTTTTCTATACTTCATTTCTTTTGCATGAAATTTGGGTCACCAAATGTTGAGACCCTATTCTGTGGATTTCTAAAATATAGGCTGCAACTAGGTTCTTTAGAAGGAATTTTAACATCATAAAGTGGATTTTTCTTAGGCGGAGCAAATTTTTTTCTCATTTCTTCTCTGTTCCAAATCCTGTTACTCTCAAACAGTGACATAAGTGTTGCTTTTTATGAATTTAGAGTAATCTCTAGAGTCCTACCTTCATTTTGATACCACAACAGCTCAAATAAACCTTGTAGTTCTTGAGATATACTCAATTCATTTTGGGCACGTCTTTTTCAAGAAAATCTCAGTAAAATGGCCTAGGGCTCAAGAGGTTAAAAGATGTGCTGGAAAAAAGTTATTGGCAGTTATTGAACGCCAGAAAAGGGCCCTGGAGCAAAGAGCTAGGCTTCTGGAGAGAAGTCTGAAAGAGGCACGCTCCAGGGAGGAAGGACTGAAAGAGCAACTAGAGGTTGTAACAGCCACAGCAGCATTTTGTAATGATGGTAAGTGTTTGTATTATTTTGCTTATTTTTGATAATTGGAATGATATATGAAAGTATATTTCCTTTTGTATTGTTCTTAATTATTATGAAAGTTATAATCTTGAGGAGGATTTGTATCTTTTCTTTTATTAGTTGTATTTTGTGTACTGTATTTTCCTGCCTTTAATGTTTCAATTTTGACTAGATTATATTATTGTGTTTGTTATGTCATCCTTATTGTTGTGTAATGTTTGATTACTAACTCACTCAGCTTTTGTTACCTTATGGATTGTTAACATTTGTCACTAATTTTCTGGAGATTAACTAGTTGCTTTTGTCTTTTTGGGAAGGCAATTAACAGTTGAGTAAAAAGATAGTTTTTACTGTAATAGTGTAATGACTCCTATGTATTTACATATTTTTAGGTACTAATAATGTAACTGGTTACAAAACAATGCTGTAATTGTAAAAGGTAAGAATGCATTTTCTGATTTAGTATGCATTTTTTTGTATTTTGAAAATGTTTAGACAAACAGGATGCGTCGACAAGCACGGAGGAAACGGCACCAGAAGTGGGCAGCCAAGAGGATGTGGAGCTGTAAATGTTTTTATTTTTTCTTCTGTTCATTTTAATTAGTGGTTAATATGGTTTATGACAAAGATGTTTTTTGCAAAGGTGTTTATTAAAAACCTGTTGTTTCAGTTTGGTGGTTGTTCATTTCTACATGTAGGAAATGTTAAAATGTTGGTAAGTCTGCTAGTGTAGGAGCACCTTATTTGATTATTGGGGGGGGGGGGGTAGATTGGTCATTGCAGAGAGGTTTAAACAATGGTTTGGTACATAGAAAAATCAATATAGACCTAATGTAATAGTGTGACGAGCTGATTACCTTGTAAATACTTTTAAAATGAAATATTAGTTTCTTTCATATAAAAAGTAAATTAAGTAATAAGTTGCATTGCTATAGGACAGGAAAATCTTTGTGATTTATTTATGTCAAGCTGATTTTTATTTTAAAGCAGTTTAGGTTAAGAGGTTAATGAAGGTTGTGGCCACTTGTTATTTTCTTCATAAAATTAGTACAGTTGTACTGATTTGAAACTAAAGATTATATTCACTAAGTACAGTTTATTACGGTCGCTGTTTGAAATCGGCCCTAGTTTTTAGAGCGGAATGAGAAAGTAGTGAAGCGGCAGTTTGTCACGTGATTGCTTTAGACCAATCTGGTGCACCTATTTAGTAAACAGAAATCCAACATGGCGGCCAACATGGATTCGGAAAGTATTTATTTGACATTTATTTATCCAAAACGTAGCAGTGAGTGCAAAGAAAAATCACCGTAAACATGCACAAACATGAGTAAATGTGTACAGTTTGGGGAGTTTACATAATTCACCCACGGAACCTTTGTAAGGTCCAGGGGGACGGGAGACCTGAAGGACGTTTCCGGTTAGGAGTGTTTACGAGTCACAAAGAGGTAGGAACGTGTTGTTTGGTATCGTTCAAACCTTAATGATTAATGTCATCAAAACGGCTGGCTCCATTGTTCGATACTCCGTCTTTGACTCCAGTTTTTAACCACTACAACGGAAGCGATCACAAAGTGGCTGGTGAGAGTCGAGCGTTGGCAGAACTGTATGAACATTACCGATATATTGATTTTAACAATATTCCCAACAACGATGCCTTTCACGTCACCTGCTACAGACGTTTTATAGATAAGACACGTGAGGTACAAGCCGAGAAACGTGATGAGACCAACGCTGAAAACACAGAAGGACACGTGGATGTGCTGCAGAGTGTTTAAACTTAGAAATCGGTTAGGTTAGTCAATTCCTTGTGCTGGTATTGTGCTTACAGCCCTGTGCATAATCAGCAAAACAGCTGGGAACTGCATAATTGTTCATGAAAACATCAAAAAAACACATTGGGACACTCACGCATACAGCAATGTAAATGTGAGAAAAACATAGTGGTTCAAATAATTGTCCTTCACTAACTCAATGTTTATGTTTAAATTCATGTCCAGTTGCAGAAAGCTGCTGAGATAAAGCAAGATGACGGCATTCTGCTGCACATCAAGGACAAAGATTGTGTGTTTCTGGAGGTTCAGTACCACGAAGGCTGTTAGCGGCAGTACATATTCTTCCTGTCTAGATCCAGTACAACAGACAACAGTAAGTTATATACTATAATTATTATTGTTGTAGTTGTTATGATTATTGTGTTTGTATTGATTTCCCTTGATGTATTTCAACAAGCAATTAATGTTTTTTTCTGTCTGTGTTTTGTGTTTTCAGAAATGAGGCTAGCTTTGATGTCAGGTACAAGGTCACAAGGTCTTCTGTAAAAGCATCACCTGCCAGAGGTTTATTGTGAACCAGGAGGTGCTGAGAATGAACCAGCTGATGAGGTCTTTTTCAGATCTGATAAAACAACATGAAGGTGTTAATGCTTCAAACTACAGGTAACTGCACCAAGTTCTGCTAAAGAACTGGTATTAAACTTTTGTTCTTAACTTGTACACAGAGCAGCAAAGTTAAGTGTTTTTATTTTTTACCTTGTTTGCTAACAGTTTCAGTGTACCACAGTTGCCATCTTCAGAGCTTCGCCAGGTGTTGGTGGCGTCACTTTCGTTGTTTATCCACAAGTTGTAGGGAACAATGTTGCAGTCTATAGCATGTGCCTTCCCTGCTGATGACCACATTATATGAATGATCCAGCGTATAAACGTTCATTCCTATTCATGGATCAAGATAAACAGAAATGATGATACCAACATCTGGCGAAGCTCTGAAGACGGGGACTGTGGGATGAAGAAACTGTTAGTAAAAAAGATGAAATACCTAAACTTTGGTACTCTGTGTACAAGATAAGAACAATGAAACCGTGAAATTAGAAGAAAAACAGAGAAAGAACTTAACAAGGAGTTTTAGAAGGAGTGACAGTCTGAAGTAGAGGGAGAGGAAAGGTGAAAGAAAGGTGCCTACAGAAGGTTAAGTAGAAGAAATTTTTAGTTGAAGCTTGTGAAAATGACCCTAATGTTAATGTATGTTAGGTTAGAACAACAGTAGCATAGTTAATTAATTTAGTTTGTCATTTCTGGTTTCATTTTCAGATGAGCATATGAAAATATGTTCATAAGAAGAGGAAAGGACCAGAGGGAGACATTAATGTAACTGAGATGCTCATTGTTCATTATTGTGATGCAGTTCCTTCAATTTCTGACGAATATAGAAATGTTAGTGATCTGTACTGTTACACATGTAATATTGAAATATTTGGAACATACTAACGACCCAGCTCTTCTGGATCTGGCAGAGTTACTGGGCTGGGATTATTTCAAGAAGGTCAAGGTAATGTTCCTGTGATTGGTCATAGTTGCAGTTTTTCATGCTGTAGATCTGCTAATTCAGCTATTTCATTTACCCTTAGATTGGAAAACAAATTACAGGTCTCATATTGTTGATGAGATGCTGGAGATTTTGGCTACTGTTGCAGAGGAGCCAGTTGTAGAAGACATCCACTCCTCTGTTGCCATTGGTTTTTGAAGTGGATGAAAGTACAGATGTTTCTGTGACAAGACAGCTGGATCTACATGTCAGGTAGGAATTCAGTGGGGATGTTTTCTGACTGAATATGAATTTTATTTACATTTACAATGCATTTGTTGTACATGTTTTAAGATATATAGACAAGGAAGTGCAGATTTTTAGCTAGTTCCTTGATCTGGTAAATGTGAGAGATGGAAAGGCAGCTACCATTGTGACTACTATAAAACAAGTGCTGCAGAAAAAGAAGAATCCTACCCAAAGCCTGTATGGATTAGGAACTGATGGAGCAGCTGTAATAACTGGTATGAACTAGCAAAATAAGAAAGTAGAATGTTTGTCATGGTTGTGGGCATGAATTTAGTTTTATTCTTGAAACAGGGAGGTTCCAGGATGACTTCCCTTGGTTGCTGCCAGTTACAAGTGCTTCACATCGCCTCGCCATGACATGGAGGGATGCGTCATCTAATGTCACCTGTATGGCCACCTTCAGGGACTACTTGCAGCAGCTACATCTTTATTTTCACAATAGTGGCTGTTACACCCCAGGTCATCTAGGTGACCTGGGTAACAAAGATGGACACGTGCTCGAGTGCAAAAATAATTGAAACCATTTATTTACAAAGGGAACTGAACAATAAACACAAGATGACTAAACCGGTGGCAAAACGATAACTGTACTCAGAGTCTCTGCTGACTAAAACACTTGTGTAGAGACCTGAACAATTTCCCCCAAAATGTCTCTGGTAACTTAGCCTTAGCTTCAAAGTGTATTCCCCTTAAGACCTCAGTCTTCTCCAAAAAAAAAAAGGGGAATAAAAGCAGAGACATGTTGTTATTTAACACAAAACCAAATCAAACAAAGTTTAAAACCAAAACGCCACCGGGGAGACAACAGTCCAGAGAACCTCTGTCCTGCTGCCCCCCTGAACTGAAGACAGGCTGGCTTTTTATAGTAGAGTCAGCCTGATTAACACTTGGGACAGCTGGTAAAGTGAATCAGGGGGAGAGGTTCCAGGTGCGGCTTGCCTTCTCCTCTTACACACACACACACACACACACACACACACACACACACACACACACACACACACAGGAAGGGAGGAAACCAGAGAAAATAAAAATACAAAACACAAACAGCCAAGGGCTGTAACAGTGGCAATAGAACTGCTGGGCTTGCCAGCTTAGAAAGTGACGGTGAGATCACAGTAAAACAATTTTACAGCAAGTGTGGCTTTTACAGTGCACAACAGATGCAGATGCAGTTTCTTTGTCTTTATGTTTTATCTAAATATATTTTGGGAAGTAAAAGACAGCTGTTGGCTGTCTCAACATGTGGCAATCCCTACACTACAGAGAAACCTGCCAGCTGTCCTGGCTACTTTGGCTTAAGAGACAAGTAACAATCTGTCACAGATCGCTCCAATATCTAAAGTTTTGTTGTCAATGTGTGGCTCAGTGTTTTCTCCTCTCTGTGACAGCGCATCAGTGCTCCTTTTGACACCTGTTTGACACCTGCTGTCAGATCGCTCAGCAGCCATCCTCTGTCCTTCAGCAACAAAACGCTACTGAACCCATTCTTAGTTTAATTATTTTAGTATAACTCCAGTTTTATTTGTGCTATTAACAAAAATAAAAACTGGTGTGTAGTTTTTAATCTGCATTTAAAACATAAGTTGAAACTAAAAATTCAGAGAGGCGGGGTGTTGCTGCTGCGGCATTCCAAAAGTGTATTTTCATTGGTCAGCTGCAGATGGGAGTTGTAGCTTTTTAAGCAGTTCTTGAAGACTGTTGGAGGCTGTCTTCATTCTAATAAGACTCGTATCAATGCGTAAACTACACGTAGGCTATGATTCACCTGTACATAACGAGTTGAGCGCAGGTGAGCTTTTTTTTTTTCAGCACCCTTGGTGAAAATATGTTCCTGCAGCTATTGCCTGAGGTCAATCAGAGATGCAGCACAGCCACCAGACTCATGCCTTGCCTGGCTCCATGAGGACCTGGATAACCCTGCTGCATTTAACACCACACATGAGGAAGAGAAGCACAGGACAGGCCCCAGGTGGAAGAGACAAGAGAAGGTCTCTTGTCCTGCTTCAGGACTCAGGTACATTTTGGATTGCTGTGAAGTTAAAGAGATATTCCACCCCTAAGAGAAATTTGCTCTGTTTTCCCACAGTTAGATAAGTGAGACAAAAGTATTTTGTAACCAGTGCAGTAATTGTCCTGTTCTGGCAGCAGTCCGTGTGCTTTTACCTTCTTATTTCGCTGACGTTTCGATCGCAGCTGCGATCATCCTCAGAGCTACATCGTCATCTTGGCGACAACAGCAAACATAATCCCAAGAATATATGGAACACCAAAAATACACAAACAGAACATCCCACTCAGACCAATAGTAGACAGCATAGGTACACTGACATATAACATGGCAAAAGAAATCAGTAGAATCATCAGCCCGCTATTAGGTAACACAGATCAACATTGTAAGAACAGCACAGAACTAGCAAAAGAACTAAAAAAGACTACAATAGAAGACAACGATATACTAATTTCACA
>SSNS01002086.1:0-12227 GCA_006937985.1 Aphyosemion australe | reverse complement strand
CAATTGCTGTTGATATTTTATCTGTTAAATCCATTAATGCCATCGCTGTTGAGTGTTTGGTCCTAAATCCATACTGTTCATGATTTAAAATATTGTTTTCTTCGATGAATTTATCCAACCTTGAAACAAACACTTTTTCTAATATTTTGGAAAACTGTGGAAGCAGTGACACTGGCCTGTAGTTAGTGAAACTGTGTTTATCACCACTCTTAAATAATGGAACCACTTTAGCAGTTTTCATTGAATCAGGGAAGATTCCTGTAGACAGTGACAGATTACAGATGTAAGTGAATGGTTCAATAACTTCCCTCTCCCCAGCCACTTGGGCCAGCTCCTACGGGGGAATCCCAAGGTGTTCCCTGGCCAGCGTGTCCTGGGTCTTCCTTTAGGTCTCCTCCCAGTTGGACGTTCTCGGAAAACCTCATCAGGGAGTCGTCTAGGAGGAGTCCTGACCAGATGCATGAGCGACCTCAACTGTATCCTCTCGATGTGGAGGAGCAGCAGAACTACTCTGAGCCCCTCCTGGATGACCAAGCTTCTCACCCTATCTCTAAAGGAGACACCCTGCAGAGAAAACTGCTTATATCTGCAATTTCATTCTTTCGGTCACTACCCAAAGCTCATGATCATAGGTGAGGGTAGGAACGTAGATCCTCACCTTCTGGCTCAGCTCTCTCTTCACCACGACAGACCGGTACAACGCCTGCATCACTGCAGACGCAGCACCAATCCACCTATCGATCTTGCGCTCCATCTTTACCTCACTCGTGAGCAAGACCCTGAGATACTAAATTCCTCCAGGCAGGACCTCGTCCCTGACCTGGAGAAGGCATTCTACCCTTTTCCAACTCAAGACCATGGTCTCGGATTTAGAGGAGCTGATTCTCATTTCAGCTGCTTCACACTTGGCTGTGAACTGGAGACCATGGTCTGATGAAACCAACAGGACCACATTGTCTGCAACTGAGGACCCCCTCAGCACCTTATAGATCGGTAGATATTATGTAAATTGTTTTTAAGTCAATAAATAAATCGGATACAAAGTATATTTATCTGATTCTTATGTCATGTGGCCAGACTTTAAAAATTTAAAGAACATGCCACAATGAGCAACAAGTTTCATCCATATCAAAGTTGAAATCTATTTGCTTCAAAGAGAACATTTTAACAAACTGAGCTCGTGCACGAACTAAAACAGTCGAGGGTTTATGCAGCAATCATGCAATATCAAGTGGAAGTAGGTGAAAATGAAATGGAAATTGTTGCATAATAAATTTTATCAATATTCTGCTCTGAGGAAAATAAAGTAATGGAAGAGTCTGGATGAGAAAGTGTTTACTGAGACACAGACAACCTCTCCTTCAGCAGGAACTGGGGATGGGATTAAAGCGTGGGTTTTGACATTTGTCAACAGTATCTGGCTCCATGCTTCAAGGCTGAAGTATTTACTGTTGCTTGGCAACACAATCCGCTACTCTCAAGTTTGACTCCTAAATACCAAACTTGTTTGAAATGATCAGGGCTGCCATGATGACTTTTATGAAGAGTTTGGGGAATTTATTATTAAATCATTAAATGTCTTGCATTGTCATATAAGGCGCGTTTCCTTTATCGGAACTTCAGGGTAAAACTGTGAGTGTGAAATTGACTGGGAGAGCCAAAGCCCCGGTCCTCTCCAGCTTGGTTTGTGCTTGACGCATGAACCTTCCGTGCGGAAATGAGACGCGCGGATGGAACGCGCATCGGACTTTGCAGCGTTTATGGTCCCTTCCTACTTTCTGCAGCTTGTCTCCGCTGTGAGTCAATATTCTCCCAGACTGTAGGAGGCGGCATGGGGCTCTACAGCATGCATCCAACACTACACCATAGTAGAAGTAGAAATCACTGATGTTTTACATTTTTTACTGCTACCTCATCTTTTCCGAGTGTGACAGTAATTTCTCTCCACAAATTATTAACAATATTTTGATCACGGTGATCTTTATGGGATGAATCATAGAGATGTTTGTATTTACGAACCTCCGCCACTACGAGTTCTTGCCAGTCCGCCATGTTTTTCCACGTGGGGCCTTCCGCGTAGTTAGAAAATTTCCTAGGTGCGCAGTGCGGAAACTTTGGGCCGCACGGAGGGGCGTGGTTGCTAAAATGATGTAATTTGGCTGCGCAGAGCCTTGCGGACCTCGCGGATGCGTCAAGCATAAACCAACCTTTAAGCTGTCCTGTCTCCATATATATTTGGCCCTGTAAGGAATTTGAAGGAACGTCAGCACATCGAGACCGCTGTGCAGTGAGTTACGTCATTGATCAGCGCAAAACGTGCGAAAAGGGTAACAACTCGTGTTTTCTTAAATAACGGTTCCCGCCACATATATGCATTTCCTATTTCCTCCTGAGTTGACATCATTTCCGACTGAGTTACAACCAATCGGCAGCGTTCCTGCCCAGTGTCTTCACCGGGCCTTTTATCAGGCCATTCCGAGTACCTACCCCTGATCAGGTACTCAGAAGGCCTGGTCAAGTAAAGACAAGCGCACGTCTGGAACTTCCTGTAAATTTACCCCAAAGTTCCGATGGGAGTAAAGCACATATAATCAGGATCAAATGCTGATTGAGGTCCCAAACCAAATTTTACCTCTGAGCATGAGGACAAGAACAGAAAGAGACAATGTAACCTAAAACATCCACTCTTCTTAGATAACCAAACTGTTGGGAAATCAATCTGACCTCTAAACAAGGTTCTCTCTTTTTGAAGTAATTTGGGGGACTAGGGTTAGGGTTAGGGTTTAACTTGTGGGGAATACACTCAAACAGCATGGTGCTGGCTCATAAATCTACTGTAAAACAGTAGCATGAAGGATTTCATGTTTTTGGCTGTAAATATGTGAGAGATGATTATTTGCCCCATATGAGAATAAGGATGTGTCAAAGGTTCAGCCAAACCAGTCATCAAAAGGCAGAAGCCACTAGCAGAGCCACAACCAAGATTCAACCCCAGAGAGCGCTGCTCCTTCTTATTAGCAGCAAGTGATAGATCAATACCAAATGGTGGGCTGTTTCCACAGATGGGGATGGGGGGGCATAGGGAAAGAGGGAGAGAAGAATGAACGAGGGAGAAAGACTGCATTAAACATTGATGGGGCCCTGCGTTATGGATCGATAAGGCACCAGCTTTCTTCACGCAATTACACGTCAGCAAGCAGTCGCATGATACATCACACGGACACGCATTATTGCATATTACAAGCTCCAGTCCAAAAGATATTTCCAGAAATGGAGTTTAGTGAGAACGGAACAGCACAAATAGATTGGCCAACTCATTCATGCTTCTCTGCATAAGCCTAATTTTTGAGGAAGGAGTCAGAATGGTAACATATCGGTTTAATTCCCTTCTTTGTGGCCACGTCGGCAAGACTGTACAGTTGCAGGTCGATAGAACATGTGCTGAAGCGTCTCTCTGAAGCTTCCTGGCTCCTTAATCAATACAGCACACAAATCTCAAAAGATTTCCATTCGCATTTTCCATCTTTTCCATTCATCTATCTTTTAACCTCCCTTCTGTATGTCATCCTGTTCAAGGTTGCAGCTACACTTTGTAATTCAATGAGACAATCGTGTGCAGATGCTGAATGCTACACGGGCTCCGAAGGCCTTTTCTTCATGACCGTAGCATCAAAATGAAAGCTCTGAGGCCCTTAGATAACTTCATTTAAGTGGGGTTTATCTCATCATGGGGATGAAATCAGGATGGGAGGACAAAAAAAAAGACAGAGCAACAAAGATGAGAAACCCACAGGAGAAATCAGCAGGAATGAAATGAGAACTTTACAATGATGAAACCCCATGGTGGCTGAGTTTGGGAAAGGGCTGAAACAAACAAATAGGTGAGAAGTATACAGCATCCTTTGTAATGACCTTTTGCACCTATGTCACCAGATCACACGGGTCCACCAAGGACGGGAGTATTGAACGGAGGGCAAAAGGTTGTATTTTTTGCCAGTTTGGCCTTGCTTCTACTAGTTCAAGCCTTGATCACTTGTGGGAAGGTTTAGCACATTAGGCAGAGCTCATAGAGAGCGGTATTTACAAAAGTTAGGTGTTAGCTAGCTTACGAACATTAGCTAGCTCACGAACATTAGCTTATGTTGTCCCTGCTGCTGTTTATTGATGAAAACAAGTTGCCGACTTTGCCAGAATTCATCCCGCTGGATTTATAAGATTATGTGATAAACAGTGTTTCTCTTTACACTGGAGCTGATTGAAAAAACCTAAAAAATTCCATACCCCTTTTTTTGTTGCTGCCTGGATCACCGGGACCAGCTGCTACTTTCACGCCGTTGGGACAAGATATCGCATAACAGCAAAGCTCGTCATGCTAAATAAATAATATATTTTGCACACAAGTAATCCATTGGAACTATCCACTGGACAGTAATGCACGTCCTCCATAGTACAATACAGGATTATCAATACTAAAAAAGTGATATAAACACATCACAATTATCATTTCAGGTCAATCACAGTTAGCCCATTGTCGTCATGAAATATATGAACGTTAATCTTACCCTGTAACAAGTATTCGCTGCAAATCAGAAAATATTTCGAGGACTGCTAGTCTGTTTGATTGACACCTGTTGTCCAGCCCCATGTTCTGTCTCAATCAAAGTTATTCAATAAAAAGAAAAGTTGAGTTTACACCCTTGTCTGTTAGCGCAGCCAACCACGCAGCAAGTTGTTTTACTGTGAAATCATCCACAAAAAAGTGTTTTAGACTAGCTTAAAGGTGTGGATCACTCGTTTAATCAATATTGTGGCGGCCCTGCCCGCCGCTAGGTAGGGGTAGCGGCCGCAAGGCATTATGGGGGTGAGTTCGGAATTATTTTATTCATGTTTTTCTGTGTTTTACTTAGTCTCTGTTGGTTTAGTTTATGTTGGTGTTGTTTTACTTTTAGTTAGCATTCTGTCTGTGTCCTTTTTACCCGGTGCCAGTTGGCACCGTGAGTCATTGTTTTATGTTGGGGAATGGGGAGGGGAGCCGTTCGGCTATTAAATTGTTGTTGACTTGCTGCTGGTGCGTCTCCTTGGCTAACGCTGCATCCACTCCCCGCTAGGCGGCGACAGAGGCCGTCACAATATATTTGCATTAATCTCTAGTAGGAATGAATGCCTTGTAAGTCGTACTCGGGGGAAACTAAGCTCTGGTGCACCAGTTTCAGGAAGTAGAAGTGAGCCACATGAGAGCTCAGCCTCAGATGGCAGGATTTGGAGTATTATTTCCTGATATTTGGTCATCTTGCCTCTGATTGGCTAACAGCAACACAACTTGCTAATGCTAACAATTAGCTACTACTAGCCGAGTCGTTCTCTGCTAAATCCTGAACGCTACAACAACAGCCTTCCCTGTTGCGAACCACGATGGGTGAATCCATGAATGTTAAGTGACAGTGTGATATAGATCTGTCAGGCTTTTCAAATCCTAGAGTTGAAATTGTTCTTATGCTGTCCATCATGGCAAAAGAGGTGTTCCCATGAGTAGCATCACATCACGTGCAAAGGGTTACTGCAAAGATGTTTCATATTCATTCAGACCTCATTTACATTCATCACATCATAGTCCAAAATTAATTATGAAAGGAAAAGAAAATAATTGTTTCGGATTGGTTAGAAGAACCATGTCATGTCCAGCTTATTAAAAATACCTTAGTACCATGTTTATGGAGCAGCACTGATTCAGGAGCAGAAACGGGCAATTTCTGATGAAGCCACCATGTTCAACATAGAAGACAATCCTCAAGAACACGGATGTGAGTTTTCTAATCTCTGCCGCACTAAAAGGCTGTGTCAGTCACAGTGAGAAGCTTTAAATAGAAAAGACAGAACAGTCAACGGGAATACATCAAAAGAAATGTGTTATTTCAATGTCTCCCTAAAGACACACACGACAATGTGTCTGATTTGAAAATTGGATAGAAAATAATCTGCCATCCTCTGAGACATTAGCTCAGAGTGGTGACACACGAGCATCGCCGCGCTGCAGAGCAGACAGCGCGATTAAACGAGAAAGGGGGACAAATTACAGGCTGCACACACAGATGCATTAACAGTGTTCAGGGCAAGGAGCCGCGGTGTGCAAATAACATTTTCAGCATGAAAGCAGAGCCAGGTCGAGACAAAACGTAAAGCCGTGGGAGATGAGATAAGATAGAGAGGAGCGGAGCATCAAAAAGCGAGGTGAGATCAGCGGCAGATGTTGGAGACAAAAAATGCTTCGTAAGGACAATTAATATGCATAAAGTATCTGCAGACCCTGATAAAATTATTTTATAATCACAGCAAGGTGACATTCTTAGGGCCTAGCACATCTGGGCTGCCACGTCACACAGGATTTAAGATTCAACCATGTAGCGCCTGGGGATGCTTTTTCCTTACGATTAGAGTTTTATAATCGAGTTGTAGGAAAAAAAAGATGGGGAAGGGACGTAGAAGGGTACAACATCCCCAATCACACACACACATACATGCACACACACACAGCTGCACAGTCGATATACTTCCAGACTACAACTCTTCAGACGTGTACGTTTAATCTAAGTGGTCAGTGTGTGTTCCACCTATAATGCAGCGACAGCACATTTTTATACGCTAACTTGTCACTTATCCCTCCATCCTTCACCATCATCTTTTCCCAGTTTCTCTCCTTTTTTTTAAGTTTCTCCTCCTCTTTGCTGTGGTCAGGGGAGAGAGGTTAGGCACATCATTTGCATTCATTAACATTACATTAGCAGACAGAGTGATCTTTAGAAACCATGCTGCAGGAGAGTGTCATCTTTAATTCATCATAACCCCACCACCCACTCACCCACCCACTTTCTCTTTACCTCATCTTTTATTTTCCTCCTTCCTTCTCATCTATCCATCTCCCCATTGCCTCATTCGCCTCTTCCCTATGATGCCAAGCATCCTTTCTCTAACATGCATGTCATTTACTCTTTGTTCAGCATTGACGTATATCTTCTTCCGCTACTTTTCTCTCATTTCCACTTCATTCTTGCATTATCAAATATTATTTTTGAAGCAGATTACAGGTTTTGTTTTCTTTATTCAGTGAAGTTTAGCTTCTGCTAACATCTTTAATCATAGTTAACAAAGAGACAACTGTCTTTCACACAAAAAGCCCTGAAGTGTGTACAAGTGCCAAAGGTTCTGCACAATTAAAGCCTGAGGAATTATATATGTAAATGATTATATAAAGCTTTCTGAGTCTGCACTTTGATCTCGAATAAAGACAAAGAGTGGGAGCTTAATTGTGCCTATTATTTTCACTCAATGATTAAAAAATGCGCTGGCTAAAGCCAATAAAAGCTTTTATACTTATGCTCTATAAGCAGAGACAGATGGTGAACATAAAGCATGCTTTTTCCTTCTTATTGGACCACTTTGAACTAATACTAATACGTTTTAGCATAACAGTAGATGACTTCCAGTGATTTTAGTTCCTCCTCCGCGTAACTAAAACCAAGGGTGTGTAATAGCTAAAGCACACAGAAACAGCTGATCAAAGCTGAGCAAGTTCTGAAAATATCTGTATCAAGTATAATTGGATATCTAGACTTTATGAAAACACTTTTTTCCATTATGACGTTTTATTGCTGTAAAGAGACTTTTTTTAAACGATTGAAGAAAAGAATGTTTCAAATGTTTTCTTGCATTCTTGCTCCTGTCAAAGAGCAGATTAATGATCTATTAAAAATAAAAAAAATCCATATTTGCATTGGGTGTAGTCCATCTATTTTTAGTAGTGCAACCTATTTGTATTGTCACTGTTATTTATTAGAGTGGTACATGTAAGATTGACTGAATAGTATTTTTGAAGCCGAGCCACAGGAAGTGGGTGAACCGAATGCATTGCCTAATAAAGTGGCCAGAACAACACACAAGGCTGGATCATTTCGAGAGTGCAAGAGGGCAAAATCTTGGCGTTGTTGGCAGGACTGGAGATCGCTAAGGACAACGTGCTCCTCACCAGCATAGATTCAAAACCTACAGGGACGATGGTGGCAGAGGAGTTAAGTGCCGCCTTGCAATCGGAAGGTTGCAGGTTCGCGTCCCGCTCAGTCTGTTGCTGTCGTTGTGTCCTTGGGCAAGACACTTAACCCGCCTTGACTGCTGGTGGTGGTCGGAGGGACCGGTGGCGCCAGTGCTTGGCAGCCTCGCCTCCGTCAGTGTGCTCCAGGGCAGCTGTAGCTACAATGTAGCTCATCCCCACCAGTGTGTGAATGGGTGGATGACTGATTGTGTTGTGAAGCGCCTTGGGGGGTTGTAGAACCCTAAGAAGGTGCTATACAAATACAGTTAAAGTTAAAGTCCCAAGTCATCATCACACAATGGTGAAATTACATCTCCGCATTTGACCCATCCCCGTGGTGGGGAGCGGTGAGCTGCAGCTGTGGCCGCGCTTGGGAACTATTTGGTGTTTAACCCCCCAATTTAACCCCTTAATGCTGAGTGTCAAGCAGGGAGGCATTGGGTCCCATCTTTTCAATGTCTTTGGTATGACCCGACCGGGATTCGAACCCCAATCTCCCAGTCCCGGGGTGAACACTCTACCACTAGGCCACTGGAGCTGAATACCATTTTACAGGTGTACACTGATGGATATAACTAGTGTGATAATGTTGCAACACAGACAGGGAAGTTCAGGTATTAAGGAACGGAAGTGATGTATAGAAAATAAGAGAATAAACGAGCGAACATGGTGGATGAACACGAGGTGTCGTCTGTGTCTCCCGCACGACATTAAACCAGCGTACCGGTAACATAACATACACTTACGATTGCTCTGTGAATGTTTGTATTCTACTGCTCCATAAAGCAAGTAATTGAATGTTTTCACTTTTTCATGAAGGCAAAGGTGTATTAAAATAAAGCAATCTTGAGAATGTTATCAATTTCTCCCGCACGACATTAAACCAGCGTACCGGTAACATAACATGGTGTCAGAAGTGGGATGGAATAGCTTTCTGGACTTTGGAAAGAAAAGAAAGGAGGATGGCGGACGACGGGATGAGCGCAGTGCCCCAGATAATGGCGCCAGGCAAGTTCGATTTCACAAAAGTTACCAAATGGCCAAGAAGGCTGAAGCGGTTCCAGCGCCATAGAATAGCGTCGGGACTGGATAAGCAGTCACAAGAGTTTCAAGTTAATAGCTTCACGTACGCTGCCGGTGACGACGCAGAAGATATATTAAACGTGCTGCCACTGACAGAGGCTCAGAAGAAGTCGTATGACGACGTAGCGGCGGCATTTACAGCTCATTGTGTTAGCAAGAGGAACGTTATCTTCGAAAGGGCGCGATTCAACCGGAGGTGCCAGGAGGCAGGTGAAAGTGTGGAATCTTTCATAATAGCAGTGCACACGTTGGCAGAGTATTGTGAATTCGGCGTTTTGAGAGAAGAGCTCATTAGAGACGCTAAGCTGTCGGAGAGTTTACAGCTAGATGCCGACTTAACATTAAATAAAGCCACGGCGAGGGTGAGACAAAGCAAAATAATTAAAAGACAGCAGCCAGTGCTCAGAGGAACCGAGCAACCGGGACAAGTAGAGCTGATACAGCGAACGTTCACGAAGAAACCGTTTAAAGGGGAAAACTGATATGAAACCAAGTGAGTGTGGCAGATGTGGACAACCAAAGAAACACTCATGGATGGAGTGCCCTGCACGACAAGCAGAATGCAGGAAGTGTCTCAAAAAAGGGACATTTTGCAAAGAAATGCAGGTGTACGGGAGGAGTCCATAATATTATGGAGTTACACAGCAGAAGCGGGGATGAAGAGGATTTTGCCTCTCTAGGAGAAGTTATGGAGTCGGGAGAAGAAGAGTGGAGCGACACTGCGCAACTAAATCAGGACAAAACCCTCTTCAAGTTGGACACTGGAGCGAGTGTTACAGCGATTCCATACAGCATTTACTCTCCTCGGAAGCACGGCGTATTGCAACCTCCAGGGAAACTGCTGTGCGGTCCAGGAAAGCAGAAACTGGACGTTAGAGGACTCTTTAAAGGTAAACTATGTGTTGAACAGAAAAAAACATTTCAAGATGTGTACATTGTTAATGGACTGTTTAGACCATTGCTGGGTCTGCCTGCAATTAAAGCACTCGAGTTGATCAAGAGAGTTACAGAAGTGAGAGAACTGACGGAGGACTTTGTTGTGTTTTCAGGTCTGGGGAAGCTACAGGAGCCCTACAGGGTCGAGCTGGACCCGGAAGCGGCTGGGGTTCATGCTACCTACCCCTCCAGATCCTACATGGATCCTTTCCTCTAGTAATAGTGCCATGCAGGCTATGAACGTTTTCATGACACGTTACTAGTGACTCTTGGACGGGGTGTAGAAGCATAGTATTGGGTAAAGTAATTAGTACACACAGAAAATTGATAACATTCTCATGATTGCTTTATTTTTGAAAAACAAGTACTGATAAGTGATAATTATGGTATGATCATGTAGTGATTTTGGGGTGGAGCTGGTATTGTTCTTGTTCCAGTTTGGACAATTGGGGGCCCACCAACACTTCTATGGACTAGTCATCCACTAATACATATGGACTAAGAAAGTTGTGTATTATTGCCATAAGTTGCCTAAAGACTTTATCTTGGCGAAAGAGACATCTGAAAGATACCTCTGTGTATACTTACCCAAATACCTTGGTGCTGCTAGTACAGTCATTTTATTTTTATACTTTGGTTATTTAAATGTAAAAGACACAAAAAAATGGGGAGCATATACAATATATATATATATATATATATATATATATATATATATATATATATATATATATATATATATAGGGGTGTAACAATATTGGCAATATCGTGATATCGTAGTACTAAAATGACCACAATATCATCGTGGTGAACGCAGCACGGAGGATTCCAGTCAAAGTATTTTATGTTGTGAGTCTTATTATCGTGAGCCTCCCCACAATATCGCAATAATAATTGTATCGTGAGGTTCATATCGTGACAATATCGTATCGTGAGATTTGGATATTGTTACACCCCTAATATGTATATATATATATATATATAAATGTGTATATATATACTATATTTGTATATATATATATATATATATATATATATATATATATATATATATATATATATACTATATTTGTGTATATATATATATATATTTTGTTTTTGTATTTGTATTGTCACTGTTATTTAGTAGAGTGGTACATGTAAGGTTGCACTGAATAGTGTTTTTGAAGCCGGGCCACAGGAAGTGGGTGGGGCACTCGGTCAGCTGACTGCTGTCAAAAGAGCAGCGTTACACACCAGCTGGGGTTGATGAGTGTGGCTAAGCATGCTGCTGTTGTCCTGCGTGCCTCTCTGTTGCATTGAACCGAATGGATTGCCTAATAAAGTGGCCAGAACAACACACAAGGCTGAATCATTTTGAGAGTGCAAGAGGGCAAAATGTGTACTCCATCACTGGTAAATCGTGATGGCGAAGATAATGCTAATTGCTTAAAAAACAAATGTTGCATGCAGGCGTCTACATGGAAAAACACCTCAAACTACTATTGATTTATTGCAAATCCAGAGAAAATAAAATGACTAACAGAAATATACATACTTAATATGTCCATGTGTTTATTTTTAAATGCCACACACAATCTAAAACAGGCAAATAAGGGAAAAATATGTATAACGTCTCGCTTGGGTTTGTTTTAGCAGCAGTAATGACTAAAAAAAACTCCATGTTGAAGAAGCTTCTTAGCTTCAAGACTCATCACAACACTCATTATAGCTGATATTACCTCAGCCCGCCTGTCTGCTGTTAAGAAACCTGGCAATTTGCTGTTCTAAAACAAGGTAATTACAACTCTTATCAGGCTCGTCACCTCACAAAACAGGATTTAGGGAGAGACAGACGAGTCCCTGATGGTTCACTGGCTGTTGAACAACACGTTGGCTGGCTTCCCAGCCACACCCACGCATTGTCATTTTTACTTTTTTTTTTTAAATTCAGGCCTTCTGGTTTTTTTTCTTCTCCTTTGTTTCCAACTGAACTTTCAGATGTAAAACCCATCAGGAGATGAGCAGAAATCCTCCATCAGTGTTTCCAAACGCAGAACGGCTGACATGAACCAGACGGTCCACGGAATATCTTGTTACAGTCTCCGTCAGAACATGCTCTCCTGCTCCCAAAATAAGGAGAGGG
>SSNS01002084.1:0-12238 GCA_006937985.1 Aphyosemion australe | reverse complement strand
ATGCAGGAGATAGGTGGAGGAGACTATTTTCATGTTCAGCCTGAATGTGAAACTCAGAGTGACTGATTATAATCAGAAATAATCATTAAATAATCTTTTTTCAGTGTTCCACACCTTTAAAGGACTTAAAAAAACAAATTTCTCCAAAAACGCTTTTTAGTAAGCTATCTTTGATAAGACTGTACTCATTCATAATTTTTACCCACAAATACTTCAAAATGTTAAATCCAACCTACTGTTTAACCTCTTATCACATTGTAAGGCTTCACTTTCCCATATACACATCATTTTCAGGGTAATTTTGTTAAACATTTTCAAGGTCAGCTGGTTTCTTTATAACTAAATAAATGAACTGAAGTAAAGAGCGAGATACTTGACAGGCGGAAACCTCTTTGATGGTGAAGACTCACCATCCCCCAGGAAAAGGATGAGGTTCTTGGCTCGGCGCACATTAGGCTGATTATTCAGGGCGGTGTGAAGAGCCTGCTTCCCTTTGTTGTTCCAGTAGCTAGCATGGAGCTCCTCTTCTACAAGCAGGACAGAAACACATTAAGATGGTAGCAACCAGAAGAGACCTGAGCCGTGTGTTTGTGGAGGTAAATCAATCAGAAGAGGATAATAGCAAATTAATAAAAATCATGAGTAAAGGGAAAAATGTCAGCTTTTTGACCTTAGAAAGTCAGTTTATCCACAATATTTTAAAGATCAACCACACAAATGTTACTGTCCTTGACTGTCTTTGCTTTTTCTTTAATATCCTCTCATCTGAAAGCAACACTATTATTTATCCTGATACTTAACAGCGCAAATGAGAAGGTTCTTACCTGAAATGCATAAAATCAAATTTGTAGAGATGAGCATCAGTAATCCAATAAAAATAGGGTTAGGTGTGTTAGCCATTGTGTTGGTCACATGTGAATTAAGTAAAATGTGCATGAGCTCATGCTGAAGCTCCTTTATAACTGCAGCAGGAGCAAAGGGCACATGGAGATATGATGCAGATTTTACACAACACACACACACACACACACACACACACAGGAAGAGACAGAAAACGTGGCTTTGACAAACATATTTAGATAAGCTTTAATTTGTCTATAGGCCACTGAATTATTATAATTAAAAAGGTTGCAGGGAGAACAGAGTTTATACCTGATAGCAAATTTACTTGCAAATACTTAATATCTTTGTGAATTAGAATCTCAGTGACCTCCTGATAAAATGTCTTGCATCATTTTCTCTTTTTTCAGTTTGTAAATCTTAAATTAATTGAAAATGTCATTATTAAATGTTTAAGACTCATGTAAATCCACAATACACGTTTTTTCTGACGTAAATGTAGGAATGTGACTATATTAATCATTAAACCCAAATGTTATCCAATAACTTTTTATCTGTTTTTATCTCTGTGTATATTAGTTCTTGGCAATTTAAAGGAACACTTTCTGGTTAATTTTAAAATCATTGTTGTACAGTTACCATAAAACATTGGTTTATGACAGGGGTAGGGAACCCTGGTCCTGGAGAGCTGCTATCCAGCATGTTTTAGAGGTTTCCCTGCTTCAACACACCTGTGCAGCAGCTCATCAGGCTCTGCAGAAGCCTGTTAATCACCTGCTGATTAAAATCAGGTGTGTTGTGTGATGTTTTGTGTGGATTGTAGAATTACTGATTTCCACAACACAAACCAGATTGGATCCACTCTAGTTTTTACCTGATTAAAAAATATTAGGTGCAAAATTAAGAGCTTTTTTTTTTTAGTCTGCTTAGTCTGTGGATCAAGTGTACAAGTAATTCAAATAAGCAACAGATATATTTTTTATGTCAGAATAAACAATTAAAGATGTGTAAGTGGTAAATTATGTAGGGTTGGTTTTATTTTGAACCATGTAATTACCAAGCTTTGACTTTTGGTAGTTACATTCTATAAAAATTGACCAAGTTATCTCGTTTTGTTTTGTTTTTCTACAGAAGTGAACAAACTTTATGCAGACTTTGAAATAGGTTGTAAATAAACTGAGATCTCCTCGTAAAACATGCTGAGATTCAAAAATAAAGGGGAAACAAACACAACTTGAAGCAATTTTTTATGCCTAAAATTTTCATAAACAACAGTAACACTGTATAAAAATACATATACAATTAACTTACAAAATATTCACAGTCCAACAGAACACGAACAGTGTCATGTTGAATATAAAACATGGGATTGGAAGACCATAAGACAATACCTCAAAATAACAAAAGCCTCCTTTTGTCTTCAGGAAAGATGAAGACAAAGAGCCTCTGTTTGAGAGGACTTTTAATATTACAGCATAGTATGACAAAATAGTTCAATGTTCAGGTTTAATTTACCATTACGGAGTCACTTTTTCCATTTGTACAGTCACAGTCCTGCACTACAGTCCTGCCAGAGTCCAAACGCTGGACAAAGTTATTTTAGGCAGAAATTCTGTTTAAGGTGTATTAGGAAGTGTGAGTTTGTGCAGATGTGTGACATGTCCAAGCGGGTAGCGGAGCTACCAAGAGTGGCTGAATATAATGGAAGAAAAAAAAAGTGTTTCCTAAATGAAAAAATGTCAAGTTAGTGCAATTTTCCATTGAAGTTGTTGAAATGAATGTGTTGTAATAAAAAAAACATTAAAAGAACTTGTCACGGCTGAGAAATTGTTCATATTTCCACATTTGCATGTTTACCAACAGTCATTTCTTGCCTTTTAAAATATAAATGTCTGAGTTTGGATTTTAAATGCATGGTAAGATGAAAATGTGAGTGAATAAACAACACGAGATGTGTTATTTGGTAACAACTACAGTACTGTGAATATTGATCCCTGCATTTTGATTCACCAGCCTGCACCCAAACGGTGCCTTTGTGCACACATGCTGTCAGCATTTAGTGCATAGTTTGTGTTGCTGCGTGCCTGTAAGGTAACTAAAAATGTGTGTTGATGCGTGTGTGTGTGTGTTTAGGGGTCATCTGAGAAAACAGAGGAGTCCAAGCATTATGATTAGAAAGCCGGAGTGTGGGTTCACACAGCTGGATGAAGAGTGGTGAGGACGAGGAGGGCAGTTTCTGTAAGGCTCCAAACAGGCGGCGTAGGCCATGACGTGCGCCACGTAGTTTTGCTCCTTCACCCCATGAAACAGGTGAGCCATTGGGCCTTTGGCGTAGATGGTTACATCCTCTCCTCCGTGTGTCTCAGAATCCAGCGGGACTGCAGCCTGCTGCATGTACTCCTCATCATCTACAATCAGAGAGCAGAGAGTAACTTTATTTAAAAAAAATCTAACTAGGTTAATTTTACTCACTACTGAAAGAGACCTCTCTCTTTGCCATTTTAGCCTTTAAAGGAGACATTATGCAAAACTCACTCTTAGCGTCCTTTTGTGGTGACCTATTGGTCTCTGCCTCTAAAAACACTCCAAATGAGGAAAAAACATGTCCTTTCTGTTTTTTGTCAGTGTTTGTTTTTAGTAATTATGTGCCTAAAACAAGCTGTCTCAAAAAGTCCCCCTTTGTGACATCACAAACGGGAAAAGTAGATTAGAACCACCTCTCAAGAGAGAGCTGCTGCTGGAGGAGCACTTGCTCTACTCCAAGCCCCTCTTGAATATCCAAAATTTTCAGCGAATTGACCCGTTGCACCTACGTCACCTGATCACTTGGGTCCACCATAGTGAACGTCTACAGGGAATTATTATCGAACGGAGGGCAAAAGTGGCGCCTGAGGTTTTTCGTTTGTTTGTGTTTTGCCAGTTTTGGCTTTTACTAATTCAAGCCCAATTCACTTGTGGGAAGGTTTAGCACATAGGTGGGGCTCATAGAGAGCAGTATTTACAAAAGTTAAATGTTAGCTAGCTTATGAATGTTAGCTTACGTTCTCCCTGCTGCTGTTCACCAATTTAAACAAGTTGCAGATTTTGTCCTGCTAGATTTATAACATTATGTGATAAACATACCAGTTTTTGTCGTGGGCTGGGTCACCGGGTTCAGCTGCTACTCTCACACCAAGAGGGCCAGATATCTTTTAACGGTGAAGCTCATCATGCTAAATAAATAACGTAATTTTCACATACGTAATCCTACATTGGAACAATATTATTAGTATCTCGCAATTCACTATAGTAAATGGTAACGCTAACGCACATTCTATAGTGAAATATAGGATTACCAATGCTAAATAAATAATATAAATACTTCACATTTATCATTTCAGGTCCATCACAGTCAGCCTCTGTCTTCCTCATGAAATATATGAACGTTAATTTTACCCTGGAAAACATGTTGCTGTAAATCCGAAAATACTTTGAGGGTTGCTAGTCTGTTTGATTGACCGCTGCGGTTCATCCACGTCTTCTGTCTCCATCAAAGTTATTCGATATAAAGACAAGTTGCGTTTACACTCCTGTCTGTTAGTGCAGCCAACCGCGCAGCAAACTATTACAATTTTACTGTAAAATCAACTAAATAAAAGCAACATAAGGCTACAAACTGGACTGTTTTGACTAGCTTCAAAGGAGTTTCAATATGCATGAACAGTTTCATCATGGTGAAAGGGGCGGTCCCATGAGCGGCGTGACGTCACGTGCAAAGAGTCAATAGCAACCTGAATGGGGGATGGGTGGGCGTGGCCAGCTCCAGCTTGTTTTTTTTAAGTGACAGCCCTGAGGCTCATTTTAAAAAGTACTGGAATAAAAGTGCTGAGATCACTTTCCGTGAGAGGGATTTTGTGCAAATAACTTCAAAACAATTAAGATTAGATTATAATTTCAGAAAAAAATATGCCCCTTTAATCATTTTTCATGTTACTTTTGAAAAAAGATTAAAGATACTCTGATTACTTTTGTGGCATGGATACTTTTAGTTTTAATTTTGGAAGTTTGGCTTATGAGAGTATTAGGCTAACACAAGTAAACACAGTTATGCAGAAGGTAACTGAAGCCCTTTTAAAGAACATTACAGAAATAGATTGCAAATAAATTCTGCACAGCAAGTAAGATAAAAGCGTTCTGAAATTAGCACGTTGCTTTGTTCTAGATAATGTCTTTCGTTTTCATGAGCAGGCTGGTCCAAAATTCTGCTGAAAAGCTTTACTTTTAAAAATAATGTTGCAGCTGTTTTTTGGCTCACATCCTTCATCAGAGTAGAGATGCCGACTTCTGCAGCGCTTCATGCATCTCCAGATGGATGCATTTTAAAAACAAATCCATTAAGATGCCAATAGGGTTGTGTGAACTCATGAAATATAGTTGCTAGTTCCAAGAAATAATAGCAGCCCATTAAAAAAGACAACATGAGGAGTTATAAAAGGTGACCACTTTAAGGGCATCTGGTTATTCCCAATCACACAATGACTTTGCATTACTGGATTGAATTACTGTATTACTGGAACATGAATGGTGCAGAACAAGGAGTCCAATGTTTCACAAAGACCTTCTAAAAGCACCGTTACATAAACCCAATGAATTCTGCGGAGAGAACAAAACAAATGACAGGACCTTGTCTGCCATAAACAACATGTTTCATCTTTGCTTTCAAAGACAAACACAGGCATGAGTCAGCCAAAACCACATCAGTTAAATCTGTCTGTACACACATCAGCACAGAGGAGCACATGCATCTGAAAAACATTAGTTTGCACTCACAGTAATCCACCATTGTGATGTTCCCTCTGGTTCCATTTATGTGCACATAACCGGGGCCGTTGGCGTAAAGGATGCTGGTGAAAGGCATTTCGTCATCTGCATTCTTTGGCGCCAGACCTGAATCATGGTGGAGAGACGTTAGTGGTATCGATCAGTTCTTACACAAAAGCAAAAAGTATAGATAACCTAAATGTACAAAAGTTGAATTTACTGTATGAAAGTGTAACGTTCTTGGCTTATTTTAGAATATTAGATTAGTTTGAGGTTTTTTTACATCTCCATTTATAATAATATAATTTTCATCTCATATTCAAATCTGACCTGAGCTAGGTACGTTGTTTACAAATTTTAAAGTAGTGCTTATACTTATCTATCTAACCCTGTTCTATTTTATATGGGCTTTGCCCTTTAAGGCCAATCGCTATGGGGGAGTGATTTCTTTGGGTTTTGGCCATGGATGTGTTTCTGCTGGTTGGATCTGAACCAGTGAGGCGTACACTACATTCTGCTTTGCCTTTAACCCAATAGCGATTGGCCTTAAAGGCCGAAACCCATACGAAATAAAATGTTGGTTACATATTGTAACCCCAGATTCTATGAGTATGGGCATAGCCCTTTAAGGCGGTGGGCCTCACTGGTTCTGGGGGTTCATAGAGCCTTTGGAGATGAGCAATGGTCTCTCTCTCTCTCTCTCTCTCTCTCTCTCTCTCTCGCTCTCTCACGCACACACACACACACACACACACACACATCATGCTATGGACCACAGTTTTGAATCATACCAAAGATTGGATTTCCTCGAGGAGTGTTCCCACCAAAGGTAAAGACATGAGAGTGATCAGCAGTCACCACAGTCAGTGTGTCAGCTTCTCTGGTGAGCCGTGCGGCCCGCTGGACGGCGTGATCAAACATCACAGCTTCTGTCAGGGCCAGTTTAGCAATGCCGTCATGATGGCCGTGGTCAATTCTCCCTCGTAAGACAGAAAAAAGAAAATATTTAAAAATGACACTAAATCATTAAACACTTAAATAAATGCATTTCATTCATTGTTAAAATTACAATTTTTACATTGAGTGACTATTTTGTGCTACTCATCTTCTACAAACAGGAAGTACCCCTTTGGATTCTTCCTGAGGATTTGAATGGCCTTTTCTGTCATCTCCACAATGGATGGATCTCGTGAAACATTCCTGAAAACCTCAAACTTCATGTCCTTGGGCTCAAAAAGACCTGGAGACACCAACAAATAGGGTCTAAAACATCAAGCTACAATAAGAAAAAACATTCATGCCCACTGTAAGCATCATCACAGCAAAGAAACACACCTTCAGTCCTTATCACATAGTCTTTATAGCAGAGTAACATAATGAGTAAAGTTTATAGAACACTGTTATGACCTTCTGACACTCTGTAAAGATGAACTATGATCTTCTAGCTCTAATTTTAGTTTTGTTTTATGTTTTTATACCCACCCATGAGACGGTCAGTAGTTTTAACATTTATCTCATCAAACTCCTTCTTGTGCCACACATAACGGGATTTCTTGTTCTGAAACACAAATTAAGGGTCTCGTAAATTTGTCATTAGCAGAATTCATTGGAAAATTTAAATGTGCCACAGGAAAAGTTTCAATCCTCACCGGTTTGCCCTTCAGCCACACATCAATGAGGTTTTTCTTGTCTTTGCGGCTCCCTTTGCGCGAGCTGGAGGTGGGATACTCGGGGTCTGGGGTTCCCTTCGGTGTCATGTACATTCGGCCTCCACCCAGAATCACCTTAAAAAGACATCAGATCAAATATAGCAGTTTGTGCCTTAAAAGATGAGTCCTGATTTTAAATAAATCTTGTTAGCATTCTTTATGTGTGCTACTTTTTAGTTCGGATGTCTGTTTATGCAAATGAGAGGATTTTAAATAAATAATTCTGCTCAAAATGTAAGATGTTGCATGAATATTATGAACTGCAGCCTAAGCAGAGAGGCCCAGACTTCCCTCTCCACAGCCACTTGGGCCAGCTCCTCAGTGGGAAACCTAAGGCGTTCCCTGGCCAGACGAGAAACATAGTCCCTCCAGCATGTCCTGGGTCTACTTTTAGGTCTCCTCCTGGTTGGACGTGCCTGGAAAACCTCACCAGGGAGGCGTCCAGGAGGCATCCTAACCAGATGCCCGAGCCACCTCAACTGGCTCCTCTCGATGTGGAGGAGCAGCAGATCTACTCCGAGCCCCTCATGGATGACCGAGCTTCTCACCCTATCTCTAAGGGAGAGCCCAGAAACCCTGCGGAGAAAACTCATTTTGGCCGCTTGTATCCGCGATCTCATTCTTTCAGTCACTACCCAAAGCTCGTGACCATAGGTGAGGGTAGGAAAGTAGATCAACTAGTAAATCAAGAGCTTCGCCTTCCAACTCAGCTCTCTCTTCACCACGACAGACCGGTACAACGCCCACATCACTGCAGATGCAGCACCAATCCGCTGATCGATCTCCCGCTCCATCTGTCCCTCACTCATGAACAAGATACTTAAACTCCTCCACTTGGGGCAGGACCTCGTTCCTGACCTGGAGAAGTCATTCTACCCTTTTCCGACTCAAGACCATGGTCTCGGATTTAGAGGAGCTGATTCTCATCCCAGCTGCTTCACACTCAGCTGCAAACCGCTCCAGCAAAAGCTGGAGATCACGTTCTGATCAGGCCAACAGGACCACATCATCTGCAAAAAGCAGAGACCTGATCCTCAGGCCACCAAAACAGATCCCCTCACCACCTTGACTGCACCTAGAAATCCTGTCCATAAAAGTTATGAACAGAATCGGTGACAAAGGGCAGCCTTGGCGGAGTCCAACTCTCACTGGGAACGAGCCCACAATGTTGTGTTAGTTAATACAAATATTATTTAGTAAACCTTTACTCTGTCATAATAGATTAAATGTGTATTTTGCAAACATTCCAGTTGAACTTCAACCCTGGATGCACTAGAAGTGCCATTTTTTGCTTCTCCTGTTGATTCCATGTAAACAACCACGCAATGCTTAACTGAAAGCAGTATAAATATTTATAAAGTAGCGTTTGCATGAACCGCTGAGAAATTTTAAGATGGCAACAATCCAGCTGATCTGTCCTGAAGGCCATAAACTTAAGCCGAAGCCATTAGGAAAGCAAGGTGACAAGTCAGACACATATTTAATCATTTTTATAGTTAAACTTTTTAAAATGGGGGAAATTTTTCATTTAATTCAGGACTTATTATTATTATTTATGCACTGATGAAGTAGCTTATCTTATATGTATTACATAATATGTATTTTATGCTATGCATTTTAATGTAATTCAATGCAATTTATTAAACATTACATTGAAATTATTATGAAAATGATGTTCTGCATCCCCTAAGATGAATTATTTAGTGATGTGTTACAAACACAGAGGCACAACTACATGTACACAAAAGTATTTCTGAGTATTTCATTAAATTTGAATCACTTGGATACAACTTAATATAAAACCAATATGAAAAAGGAAGAAAAAATTAGATTTAGCTCAGGGATAATATAGTTCTATGATATTTTCCAATTCAAGCCTATAAAAATACTGTCTTTGAACAGGTACAGCAGACATATGAGTCATATTCGAATGAACTTTTCCCCCTAAATGGCAGTTAGTGGATTGGTTCACTTTTTATCAGCATTAAACAAAAATAATCATAGAACTGTTGAAGATAAGCTTAGTTCCAGTCATGCTTTCAGTAAAACACGTGTGTTAATAATTAATCAGATAAAAAAAAGTTGCTTAAAAAAGAAAGAATTCATACGTCAATGTCAAAGTTGGTGACCAGCTGGGTTGCAATGTCCACACATCCGTGTCTGTGGGCACTTGAGGGAAGATCTGCATCGCTGTACCAGCTACGGCTGACGGAGTGGGCGTAGGCAGCAGCTGGGGATGCATGCTGGACACGCGTGGTGGTCACTATTCCTACGGATTTACCTGCACAAGAGAGGCACACTCAAACCAGAATCATAGCTGTTCACCACAGATATAAATGCTTTGAAGCACAAATAGCCAGCTCCACACCAGGCTGGGAAATAAAATAACTACCACCAGTAGGCTAAAGGCATTGTGAAAGAAAATTTGAGAATTGCATGCAGACTGCACACTGATTCATCACCAAGTAGCATGCTTTTTTTTTTACCACACAATTATGTGATGTAGGTCCGGTGAATCGATATCTTGAGATAAGAAAACAGTCTCAACTGGCCGACCTTTCTGTTATTGCACGTCACACCCACTACTGTGTCTCATCTGCTGTTTTCACCTTGTGCTTTAGCACGTCGTAGCACCGAGTAGACCTCGTTCCCGAAGGTGGTGTTGCACTCGTAGGCCACTGCTTTGGCACTGAGTCCTACTGTCTTAGCGTTGGCCTTCACCCCGCAGTGATAAGCTGTCGCTGTGCTGGCGCTGTCTGCTACCTGCTTATCCACACTGTAGGTCTGTAGAGAGACAACAAGATCATGTGACATTAAAAGCACATTTATCACAAATGTAGTCGTACACACATTTTTACTGCAGACAATTTACACCCAAAACCATTTGAATGTACTGTCTTGTCTCCTTCTGATGTTTAGGTTTCCTAATTTCTTTGCAAAGAACCAGAAGTAATTTTGACTTTCTGAAGATCATTTTATACTTTGTACTCTGTTTGCTTTAACCCCTTGTAGACATATAATCTAACTACACATCAAACTAATTCGGGCCTTAAAGAGGACCTAAAGTAAAGTGCCAGAAAGTCTAAGCCGTGTGTGACCTACTTTTTATGTAAATTAGAAAGTTGAAAAAGGAGAAAGAAAAACTTCTGTTCTGAGAAAACCTTAACACGTCATAAAGGGGAGCTCTTCCTCCTCAAACCTGCATGTCTCCAGTGTCTGAGGTCTTCTGGGGAAACCAACCAATCAGCAAGCAGCTCATTATCATATTCATGTCCTGGCCGAGTGGGAGGGGTTAACAGCTCTTTTCACAGCAAGGCTGGTTTAGGGGGTTTAGAATGGCCTGTATCAGGGCTCCTGGGACAGATGAAAGCCAAAAGAACATTTCTTATGCTTTTTAGAGGCTCAAAGCTGTTTTAAATAGTTGATTAACTGCATTCTGGGTCCTCTTTAAAGCAGACTCATCAGGAATATCAGGATTAGTACCTTCACCAGAAACCTGCCACATACAGTCTTATACACGTCTACTGCCCTCTGGCGGAGGATCTAAATGTGGCAAAGTTCAATTTAATTGTCTATAACTGTTATATTGTTATAGAATTGCATGGTAAAATAAAACAAATTATTATATAGTTTTATATTAATAATATACACACACACACACACACACACACACACACACACACACATACACACACACACATATATAATTAGACAATAAATAGTTCAGTTTAAAAGACATTTAAATTATTATTGCTGCATACACGTATGTCATGCATTAAAGGTACAATGGCTAATTTGCATATTAGTTGTCTGTTTCCCATCAAATCCTGCCAGATTAATAATTTTCATTTAGGAGACTTTTCATGCTTTTAGGACTCATGGGTCAGGGTTAAGTGGCTTAGCAATCAGGCAAAACATTTTTTTTTAAAGCAACCAAAAAAGCAACCAAGATTTACCTTCAGAAAACCTGGAAAACTATTGATCAAGATTCATTCAAAAGATTACAAGAATGTCTTTTTTCTCCTTAGCAGCAAAAAATAAATGCAATGTGACGATAATGTACATTGATTCCATCTGCAAACATCAACAAAAATAAAAAGCTGTGCCGCTTCATCGTTTTTCACATTTCCCTTCACCAAGTGATAAAGCTTATTGCATGAAAGTAAACTGCCTGCAAAGATAAGAGCTGAAGGTAAAAGTACAAGTGGCTGTTTGCTAAAGCACCAAATGTTCTGTCCTCTCAGAAAAGGCTCTCCAAGGTCTAGAAAACGTTATGCACAATGTCCTTTAATAATGTATAACCTCTGTCTTGATGATAGGTTGAGACATAAACACCAGTGATAATAAATGGTGCCTGAACCACTCGTCAACATGCACGTTGCAATCATTTTGGGATTATGATTGTTTGGAACGCTGCATGAGAACCTGAGTGTGTTTTCACTGTTTACAGCTTATTGTCAGCATTTTAGGTAAAGTGTGGACTTCAACCAAATCCTTTAACTCTTTTTTTTCCTCTGTGGTTTAAGACCTTAGGCTAAAGGGGGCTATTATGAAACAAGATGTGGCATGTTGGTGGAAATCAAGAGGAAAATGAACACATGCAAACCCCTAAACCGGTGTTTGGGTCGGGGAATTCATCTGGAGTGCATCTTTCTGTCTTTTCTTCCCTCTCCGTGCGTTGCACTGCAGCGAGCCAGCATGCAGCCCCGAACCACAGACTCGCTCTTAGATTTATATGAAACCAACTCCTTAGCATTTGTTTGTTGTTTTTTCTCCATCAAATGCAATAACATGTGGTAGCACAGCAATTCAGACGTCAAAAAGTAAAATGATAGGACTTATTGTTCATATCCTTTTTCCACGAAACGTTCTTCAATCTGTTCCGTGTC
>SSNS01002080.1:0-12255 GCA_006937985.1 Aphyosemion australe | reverse complement strand
ATTTTAAAAGAAAATCGATAAAATATTTATTAGGTCGGGCACGACCCAGTGTTTATGTTTACATCTAGCTAGGTTTATGTGTACATTTAGCAGCCAATAGAGGGCACAGTTGAGGGTTGCCAAGTACGGTCCGCTCTGCACAGCGAAGCTATTGGCGAGGCTGGCTTCTCAGCCCAGAGACCTCTACTTCATCTCAGAAGAGGAGCGACCAGCAAAGATCGAAAACCAGAGTGAGTTTGGGAGAAGCATACACCAGATGGACCCAAATAAAGAATTTTCACAGCATCCAAACACACGCGGATATGGCAAATTTTCTCATGGATCGGTAAGCTAACTCGCTAGCTAACGTGTAATATTACCTCTCGGTGAAACTGCTTTGCAATACTTCTGCTCATTATATGATGTTGACTCTAGATATGAAAAATCTGGACATGGACATGGACCATCAACCTCCACACCCACTAAACGGAGGCGGCTAAATCCTCCTGCTCTGTCCAGTATAGCTGGCTCACTTACAACACTTCAGCCAGAGGAGAGTGGAGATGACACCCTCTCAGCCTCCGACATTAGATGCCTAGAGGACAAGTAAAGATCATTTTGTTGTATTTGTCTTTGCATTAGAAGTAAAATATAGATATAATTTCAAACAAACAAAACTACTCTGCTGTTAGCGTTAGCATTGCCCGCTAACGTTAGCACTTTCTGATTGTTTACTCCGTCTCTAAGTGATCATCACATGTAATCTCACTCGTCTGGTCGTTCAGAAAATATCTGGCTTAATGTTCAGCTCTAAATCTAGCATTTGGCTTTACTGTTTTTAATTATTTTGGGACGTTCGTTCGTTTTTTTTTCAGATAGCATTGGTCGCTATTCGCTAGCTAGCTATTCGCTAGCTAGTTCCGTCTCTAAACTTCAGTCAAGTGAGACGACACTTGTAAATATGCAGTCATCGCATTTTTTAGAGCATGTATGCTCTATAAGGAAACCTCTGGCTGAATGTTTTGCTCTAAATGTGGCATTTGGCTACGTGGTTTTTACTTGATGCAGACGCTTGTTTTTCATGTCTTTCATTCCACTTGCTAGCTTGCTCGTTTGTTGTGTTTTTGTGATCCTTTCAGTGGCTGCCAATGTGAGTTATAACTCATATCAAGATGAGTTTTGGTCCATATTGTCCAGTCCTAACCTGTAGTTTGTTGTGTTTATTTTTCCGTTTTTATTTTTATATTTTAGTGGATGTTGTATTGAGCAATGCTTTTGTAGATCTTACCTGTGCTTTTATTTCTGTTCAGCCAGCATGAAATCAATGTGCAGGAAAATACAGTCTGTCCTGGGTGTGGATGTAGACATTGAGGAGGGCAATGATTTGAGGAACAGCATGTAAGTGACTTTGACTAAGCTTGATGTGGTTATTTTTATTTTTTGTGATCATCATTTCAATGATATATGCTTTTCTCTTAAAGTATTGACTGGGACAATTTGATGAGGTGGATTCTGCGCCTTCTGACAGTTCAGATGAGGACTTTGTTCCAGGTATTTGCATTCGGTAGGTAATCGGTTACAGCTTTATGTGACATGTGATGAAAAACACAATCAGTTCATTCCTACTTACAATAGATAAATTGAAAACAGTGAGTAAAAGCTAGTATCAGGAAATAGTATCAGTTAGTGGACAATTTCAGCACAAGCTTGGTTTATATACAGACTTTTTAGAAAGCTAAATTGCATTTAATTCATTGTAAACACTAATGACAAAATAGTTTTAGGAAACGACATTTCTTTTTAAATGTAACTCAACTCTCATGCTGTGAAATAAATTTCTTCTCACTTCATAATTGTAAATGGTTGTCTTTAGGAATTGTGGCTTGGTCTCATCCACCATGTGGCAAATGAGCATGAATGGGTGATGGGACGTTGCCAACACGAGGTGCTCGAGAACAGCTCCACCAAGGAGTGGCTGGAAATCGGGTCGGTAGCTCATGAGGCTCTGAAGGATGTGATTTCGAACAAGCGGTGGTTGAGGAATGTTCATAAATACCTCTCCTTCAGGTAATGTTGGAAGTGTTGTGTGTTATAATACAAAATGTCAGTATTTCTTCTAATCTTATTCTATATACACACTTTTTGTTGCACAGATCAACTGCAGATCTGGAGGCTTTTCAAAATCACATCATGATGTATGCTGGCAATCGGTTCTCCTTCTCCCCACCTGTGTATGAGGCCAGGACACTCCTCGCAGCTCTGGACTACAACCAGCACCTAGGCCGCCCTTTAAGGCAAACAGCTGATGGCAGGCCCATGTACGTTTATGACACTAAACCGTGCACTAGGCTAATCTTGCATCATAAGTCATGTACTTACTGGTAGATAATTCATTGACTGATATAAGGTTAATTTTATTTGTCTTTGTAAACATTACAGGGCAATGAGGCTTTACAAAAAACAAGCCAGGAGATGGAGTGTCTACGCTCTGAAGGTCCAAAAAGATATGACCACATTCCACCTCTTCAGGCCTGCATTCTCTCTAAGAGATTGGCTGCACATGCTGGGCTGCCTAAACACAGGACTCTACGGCCAGACGACCCAAGGAGACTCGGCCTTCTCCCTCCTGTATCGCCACCACCAGTACAAGAACTCCTTCGTGTACAAGTCAAGCGAGGTGTTGGGATGTCAAAAATGTTTTAAACCTAGATTTAGAAATATTGTTATATTTTTTTACCTGTACTGCTATTTGAACAGAAATATTTTCTCTCCTCCTCCTCCCTACCCCTTTATTCTTCAGCGGCAGCCCCAGCCTCACAGCAGGGACCTTGACCTCCAACCAGACCCACCTCACCTTGCATGGCTTTTGGGTTAATAGAGAGACTGGGACCTCGGGATGTGAACGTGGGCCTAACCTCACACTGTGTACAAATAAAAATATAATATATTTTTTGGAAACATTGGCTGAACTATTTATTTACATTTCTTAATTGCTTAGTCATCTGTTAAGAATGTGATCTGTGTAAATGTTCCTAAGCCAGGCCTGGTATGACGCCATGATAGAAATGTTCTACAATGGGGCTGGGTAAAAAAAAAAAAAAAATTGACATTTAGTAATTTCCTCTTATAATAACACAAAAAACAGAAAATGAATTGACATAAAAGTGTCATGCTCCTGTTCCTGCCAAGCCCAGATCTCCAGCAACCACAGCCCTTACCTTGTCTCCCACGGATCTCGACCTCGCCTTGTCCTCGGACCTTTCTCCTCGTCTTGCCCCTTTGGATTCTGCTGCCTTCGGATTCACGGCTCCTGACCTCGTTTCTGTCCCCGACCACGGCCTTGGATTTTCCCTCCTGGAACGTTTTGCCCATCGGATCTCCTGGTAACGATTCTGCCTGTCTCCTGACTTGGTTCCTGCCTGCTCCCTTCCTCTGCCCTCTCCCCATTAATAAACTGTTTAACGTGACTCTGTGTTGGGTGTCTTTTCGGGTCCGCCAGTCTCCTCGTGACAGAATAATCTGGCCATCATGGACCCGAACCCAACACCAGAGTGGCGTTTAGGAGTGGAGACCGCCATAAACAAACTCGAGAAACAAACCGAGGAAATCCTAGCATTGCTCCGAGCTAGCCGTGGAGGCGCTCAAGCTTCCGCTTCCGGGTCAACACCCGCCCCTGCAACACAACTCCGTGTTTCACCAATCCACGAACCTCGATTGGTGCCTCCAGAGGTCTTCAGGGGTGAGTCAAAGATCTGTCGTTCCTTTCTGACTCAATGTGAGATACAGTTTGAGCTCCAACCCTCCTCCTTTCCCACGGAGCGGTCACGTGTGGCTTACGTCATCTCATTATTATCTGGACAAGCCAAGATCTGGGGAACGGGAGAATGGGCTAGAGATTCGGAGATCTGTTACAAATACAGAGATTTTTCCAAAGAACTCATTAGAATCTTTGATCCTGTGTCACCTGGCAGAGAAGCTGCTCGCCGACTATTTACATTGAGACAAGGCAACCGGAGAGTCACAGAATACATAATTGATTTTCATGCCATTGCCGCTGATAGTGATTGGAATGAACCTGCTCTAATGGACATGTTTTATCAAGGTCTGAGTGACAGCATAAAGAATGAAATCGCCACCAGGCAGTTTCCCCAGACGCTGGAGGACCTGCAGGAGCTCGTAATGCGGGTTGACTGGAGACTCATGGAACATAAGAGGGACATGAACAAGAGCCACTCCCCTTCCACGGTCAACCGTCCCCCACGTCCGCTGCCTTCACCATCTACGCCGGCTCCTGTAAGGTACGCCCCCCCTCCCAGCAGCAATTCTGAGGAACCCATGCAGATTGGCAGAACCAAGCTATCGCCAGAGGAGAAGATCAGAAGAAAAAACATGAACCTCTGTTTCTATTGCGGCATCCCTGGTCACATGGTCCAGAACTGTTTGTTAAAAGGCCAGACCCAGTAGACAATCAGAGGCATCTACTGGGTCGACTCAGGCCCAAGCCCTCTAACAGACCCCCCATTGCAGCCATTTTCTCTCACTCCAACAGAGAGGTCAACCTCCCCGTTTTCATTGATTCCGGAGCCGACACAGAGTTCATGGATGTCGACTGTGCAAAATCCATCGGGTTGCGACTCCACCCTGTATCCAGGTCCCAGGAGATTCAGGCGATTGATGGGCATACCATATACCACGCCACCCATGAGACTGACCCAGTAACTATGAGAATTGAAGGTAACCATGTCGAAACTCTCAGATTCCTGGTCATACCATCCCCAGACATTCCGATCATATTGGGCAATTCCTGGTTGCAGATCCATAACCCCCAGATTGATTGGTGTAAAGGGAAGATTCTTCATTGGTCCAACCACTGTCATGTGAACTGTTTGAATTGTGCTTCTTCTCCTACTCAATTTGTCCAGGATTCCCAGGAGACCTACCCTGACCTCGCCAAAGTTCCCAAGGAATATCATGACCTCAAAGAAGTCTTCAATAAACATCGGGCATCCTCTCTTCCCCCTCATCGGTCTTATGACTGCAGTATTGACCTTCTGCCAGGTACCTTTCCCCCCAGAGGTCGCCTATTTTCCCTTTCTGTTCCAGAACAAGCTGCTATGGCCAAATATATCAAGGAATCAGTTCAAGCTGGCATAATTAGACCTTCATCTTCTCCAGCAGGAGCTGGTTTCTTTTTTGTGGGAAAAAAGGATGGATCTCTCAGACCCTGCATAGACTATCGTGCATTAAATGACATCACCATCAAGAATCGCTACCCACTACCCCTTATGAATTCTGCATTTGATTCTCTTCAAGGAGCACAGGTCTTCACCAAACTGGATCTTCGAAACGCCTATCATCTGGTTCGCATTCGGGAGGGGGATGAATGGAAAACTGCCTTCAATACCCCCACAGGACATTATGAGTATCTCGTCATGCCATTTGGTTTAACCAATGCTCCTGCTGTTTTTCAAGCCCTCATCAATGATGTGTTAGGGGACATGACTGGACACTTTGTATTTGTCTATTTGGATGATGTGCTGATTTTCTCCCCAGATCTTGAGACCCACAAGAGTCATGTACATGCCGTCCTGCTCAGACTCCTCCAAAACAACCTGTTTGTGAAAGCTGAGAAATGTGAGTTCCATCGCACCACTATCTCTTTTCTCGGTTTTACTATCTCCCCCAATCAGATCGCCATGGATCCTGCCAAGACTTCTGCTGTTATCAACTGGCCCACACCCACCACCTGCAAGCAGTTGCAACGGTTTCTGGGATTCGCCAACTTTTACCGAAGGTTCATAAAGGGCTACAGTAAGATAGCCGCACCTCTTCATGCCCTCACCTCCAACAAGGTCAGTTTTAAGTGGAATGACTCTGCCCAAACCTCCTTTCAAAGACTAAAGGAGATGTTCACATCCGCTCCCATTCTCCACTCACCGGACACCACCAGACAGTTCATAGTGGAGGTCGACGCCTCAGCGATCGGAGTAGTGGCAGTTCTCAGTCAGAGGTCTCAGGATGATAAAGTTCACCCCTGTGCTTTCTTCTCCAAGACTCTTTCTCTCACAGAACGCAACTATGATGTGGGGGACCGGGAGCTCTTGGCCATTAAACTCGCTCTGGAGGAATGGAGACATTGGCTGGAGGGCTCAGTCACCCCATTCATCGTTTGGACGGACCATAAGAACCTGGAGTACATTAAGACGGCCAAGAGACTCAACTCACGGCAAGCCAGGTGGGCTCTATTTTTCAGTCGTTTCAACTTTATTCTGTCCTATCGCCCAGGAGACAAGAACACAAAACCCGATGCCCTATCCAGAACCATGGAATCCTCTGTACCTGACCTAGGTCACAACCATGACTCCTTGATCCTGCCCAAGCAAAGCCTTACGTTGGGGGTCTCCAGGCTGGAACTGGAGAACCTACTCAGGGAGGCTCACCAACAATGCCAAGTTCCACATCTCTGCCCGTCTGATCGCCTGTTTGTCCCTGATCATCATCGCTCCCAGGTACTCAGTTTTTGCCATAGTTCCCGTCTATATTGTCATCCAGGCATCTCCAAAACCCTCGCCATGGTTCGTAACCGCTTCTGGTGGCCCACCCTGACTAAGGATGTCAAGGAGTTTGTTTCAGCCTGTCCTGCCTGTGCCCAAGCCAAGACACCACATAGACCAGTCTCCGGATTGCTACGTCCATTACCCATACCCCACCGTCCGTGGTCTCACATCAGCATGGACTTCATCACGGGCCTTCCTCCCTCTGATGGTTACAAGGTAATCCTCACTGTTGTTGACCGCTTCTCTAAAATGACACATCTGGTTCCCCTCAAGAAACTTCCCTCTGCCAAAGACATGGCCGACATTGTAGCCCGGGAGGTTTTCCGTCTCCATGGACTGCCTTCAGACATCGTATCAGACCGTGGTCCTCAGTTTGTTTCAGGCTTCTGGAGAGAGTTCTGCTCTCAGTTGGGCATCCAGGTGAGCCTTTCCTCTGGTTTCCACCCTCAGACCGACGGCCAGACCGAGAGGATCAACCAGGAGGTGGAGACCAAGCTTCGCCTACTCTGCGATAATGATGCCACCTCATGGGCCCGCAACCTACCTTGGGTGGAACATGCTCTGAACTCCCTTCCGTCGAGTGCCACAAGTGTGTCCCCCTTCTATGCCGTCTATGGTTTTCAACCACCCGTCTTCTCCCTGCAGGACAGAGAGGCCCGCGTGCCCTCTGCTCAAGCGGCTGCACTACGGTGCCAACGTGTCTGGAGGGTGGCTCGAAGGAACCTCATACGCACCTCGGCAGTGCATTCCCGCTCAGCCAATCGCCGCAGGATTCCTGCACCTGTTTACAGTCCTGGTCAGAAGGTCTGGTTGTCCACCAAGGACGTTCCCCTGCGGGTGGACTGTCGCAAGCTGGCTCCTCGTTTCATCGGTCCGTTCCCCATATCCAAGATCATCAATCCTGCAGCTGTTCGCCTGCGTCTCCCCAGACCCCTTCGCATTCACCCCACATTCCATGTCTCCAGGATTAAGCCTCACGTCACCTCTGGGCTTGTGCCCTCCTCCAGGCCCCCTCCGCCCGCCCGGCTCGTGGGGGGTGGGCCGGTTTGGGATGTCAGGCGGCTCCTACGATCCAGGCGCTGGGGCCGCGGGCTTCAGTACCTGGTGGATTGGGAGGGGTTTGGCCCTGAGGAGCGTTCCTGGGTTCCGGCCCGGCGCGTCCTCGATGGGGCCCTTATCCGCGACTTCCACCGGACTCATCCTGACCAGCCTGGGGGACCGGCTGGTGCCGGTCCTTGAGGAGGGGGTACTGTCATGCTCCTGTTCCTGCCAAGCCCAGATCTCCAGCAACCACAGCCTGCTCATCAGCCTCATTCAGCTCACCTGGTCCCGCCTCATTTAGCCCATTCTACTCACCTGCGCATCCTGCTATTTAAGAGCCACCCTGCCATTCAGTCACTGCCAGATTATCGAAAGCACTTGTCAGTAGATTCTCCAGCACTCAGCCCTTACCTTGTCTCCCACGGATCTCGACCTCGCCTTGTCCTCGGACCTTTCTCCTCGTCTTGCCCCTTTGGATTCTGCTGCCTTCGGATTCACGGCTCCTGACCTCGTTTCTGTCCCCGACCACGGCCTTGGATTTTCCCTCCTGGAACGTTTTGCCCATCGGATCTCCTGGTAACGATTCTGCCTGTCTCCTGACTTGGTTCCTGCCTGCTCCCTTCCTCTGCCCTCTCCCCATTAATAAACTGTTTAACGTGACTCTGTGTTGGGTGTCTTTTCGGGTCCGCCAGTCTCCTCGTGACAAAAAGCTCTGGATTTATTATTTACATATAACTTATTTACATAACACTTATTATTTAGAACTTATTTACATAGAATTTATATAAATAGAATTATTTACATATTTTTTAGCGACCAGGGACAAAACCTGTATACTGTCCGTAGGGATCTGGATGTCGGTCCCTGATCGCCCACACACAGCAACTGGGGATGACCAACCGGTTTCCACGCCCGAGAGCTCATGCTGCCAAAAGATGAAATGTCTGTAGGCAGCATAGCGGTACTCCTTGTTGTCATCCCCTGGCTCTCTCGCTGGCCTCACCACCATCAGGTCCTCCCGGTATCGCCTGTGAATTCGCAGGTTGCCTTCATCTAAACAAAATAAGGAAAAGTGTGGCAGTTGGCATATACAGTAGTTTGGTTCCTGGCCACAACATTTGCTCTCCAGCAGAGTGGGCATGTCTCTGCAGTTTCCACATGTACACCATGGCGGTATCCCAAGCAGACCAGCAGGTGGAGGTGCACTATTCCAGGCTTGGTTGATTCTGAGGGCATCAAATACAAGTCCAGGCTCCCTGGCGAAAAGCTCCCTTCCTAGATCCCTGTATTTGTCAAGGGTGAGTGTCTGAAGTAGTTCCTGATGGAGCAGATTGCATAGGAAAAGTTATTCCAAAACCATGAATTTATTTCAGTTTCAAAATGGAACATGTAGATAAGAAATGACTTCTATTCAACTTCATTACTTGGTCAAGTTGTAGCTATTCCTGCAGGTCTACTAATGTCACCTGTGTTTGCAGCTCGGCCCCTTCCACCTCGCCCTGAAACTCTGCCTCCTCATCCTGCAGCTCTTCCTCTCCTGCCTCTTCTCTGCCTCTCTGTCCTCTTCCTCTTGCTGCATGTCGCCTGGCCTCTGGCTCACCCATACTGGTGTCCATAGTAGGTTGCTTTCAAAAAGATGAGAATAATATATACATTTTATATAAATGTACATTTCATGCTGTTCTTTTTTTTGACATTGCACCAACTGCTACACAATATGTGTAAATGACCAAATTATAGTTTATCATTGTGTGAAAAGTGCTTTATAAACCCAAGAAACAATTACTACTATATAGTAGCACGCTAAACTTATAAAAATGGTCAGTGATGTAGTTGAGGGTCAACCCTAAAACAATTCCACAATAAAGAAAGACAAACAATTGGTTTGTCTTTATTCATTATTTTTAGAACACAGCCTAACAGCTAACTTTGTGCAAACCTCAGGATCAGCTCTGCTCTCCACCTGCCTTCTGCCTCACTGCCACTGCTGCTGCTTTGGTCACCATCATCAGGCTACAGACACAATACATCCAATTTAAGTTGAGCGCCAGATATCTTGTCATTAAAAAAAGAATATAAAGACTTCCAGTTGAAGACATGCATAACTCTGAACATGTAGCGTCAGATAGCTAAGTAAAATAATGAATGCTAGCAAGCTAACGCTAGCTACCTAAAGTAACACTGTCAGAAATTACATGCATCTAATGGATAATTGAAAGACTAAGACTAACACAAGTTAAATAATGTAGTAAAATAAACGTATTATTAGAAATGAGTTCTTACCCTGTACGATTCGTCACTAGACATGGTGCTGGTTGGTCACGTCACGCATTGGCAGCAAACCTGGCAACCCGACTACTGGAAACCTAGTTCTGTTGTTGCAACTACAACCTACAACCACTAGATGTCGCGTTGGTCTCCGTGTTCCACATTCCACCTTTAAATCATTTAAAAAAATGTATGTCGAATAAATTAGGACTAATTACTACAATGGTTGTTTGTGATTCAGTGTATTCAAAGTTGTGGATGAAAATGTTAAGGCTAAAATGCACTTAAAAGTATTCTGATGTATAGAAAATGACTGTATATGGTAATCATTGATTTTCGTAGGATTATTGGTAGTTTTTTTCTTTTTTTTGACTTCTTTTTTTGTTTATTGTTAATATTTTTACTACAATTAACAATTTTAGATTTTATTTTTTAAATATTCTTAATACATTTTTTCCCCATTTCTATTATTTAATTTTCTATTATTTAAAAAAAAAAGGGAAATCTGATCGCGTAATAAGGGTAGGCATAAAAAGCTAGGCTTCAGCCTATACCTTTTGGTTATTAGTTTGAATGCTGTTAAGCATTCAAACTATTGTTTTCCTGTTTCTCTTTATTATAAGTTTATTAGTTTGAATGCAGTAAGCATTCAAACTATTGTTTTCCTGTTTCTCTTTATTAGTTTGAATGCAGTAAGCATTCAAACTATTGTTTTCCTGTTTCTCTTTATTATTATATTAGTTTATTATTCTGCTTCCGTACGTTTTTTGGCATCTAACTAGTGCCACAATTTTTACACTATTTACACAATTTTACTATTAAAACGTGCAGCTCGTTCAGCTCTTTAGCGGAATGACTGTTCGTATTAAAATACGTTATACTTTTCGCGATATTCAGCTTTTTCTGCGATTTTTGGCCCATTGAAATGAATGGGAAATGCTTCAAATTCTCAAAACTTATGACCAATCCTTTAAGCTCTTTGAACTTTAACTACTTCAACATACTTCAACCTAGAGACTTCATTCAACTTTTAACAAACCCAGAACAAGTTCAACTATTCTCGTATGACTCTGCTTCTTGATATCTTTTACGGTTTTTCTACAATCACAGGTTAAACTTGAGGTACGATTTGGGAAAGTTCAGCAACGTCTCCTCCTCCCCCCATTCAAAAGAATAGGGCCAAAAACAGACTTTGCTCGACTTCAGACCGTGTCCTGAGAGAACCGTAGAACCGAGGGAAATGAGACTTGCGCTGGATGAAAGCTGACGGATTTTCCTCCGTTTTGAGCTATAATTTATGGACGTACTCCAAAAATTGTGGTCGTAGCGTTAACTAGTTTGGAAAGGTTTTAAAATATTTCTCCTTCCAGCAGCTGAGCTGTGCTGTCCCAAATATGGTCATTCCTTTCCCACTGTGACTGACAGCTCCAGATCTCAATCCAGAGGGGAAATTCTGCTACGACCACATCTTTTGGGGTAGACGCGTAATTTTCTCAAAAACAGTAGGTTTTTTTGTCTGCTTCGATGGGATGGTCTGGATTTTGCTGTAGCTGCCACGGTTTTTGCGCTACAAGGCTCAGAAGGAGGAGTGATCCTGATTTTCTCCCATTGGCAGCCATTCAATTTTTTCTCAGCTCAGGTGCTTCGATCGCTGTTTTAGAGCTAAACTGTACTCGTCATATCTCCTACAATATTAAAGATAGGCACACAAAAATTCACACAGAGCACCATCAAAGCCTTCGGCCGCTGACGGTTTTGGAATTTTTCGAATCGGTGTAATACTTTTCGAATGGTGAGGAGACGTTCGGAGCCTGCAATTTGACATTTGGAGCTGCAGAACAGGTGATCTCCTGATTCTGATGATTTTTTCTAAACAAAAATCTGCTACGACCACATTTTTTAGGGTACACTCATCAATTACTCAAAAACAGTAGTTTTACTCGTCTGCTTCGATGGGATGTCCTCGTTTTAGCTGTAGCTGTCACGGTTCTTGAGTTACAAGCGTCAGAAGGATGATTCAGCCACATTTTCCTCCCATATAAAACAGGCATTTTCTGCTCCGGTCTGTGTCAGACAGCAGAAATCATCTCATCATATCTCCTACAAATATTCTAGGTAGGCACACAAAAATTTCAATATAGCACCACCAAAGCCTTCTGATGTTCACGCTTTTGGAATTTTTCAAATCGGTGCAATACTTTTCGAATGGTGATGAGACGTTGGAGGCCTCTGAACGGACATCTAACAGCTGAAGCTGACTGTAAGTACATGCAGACAGGTCGTTAACACATGCAGACGGCTCGTTAAGCCTAATTATAAACAATTAAAGATCAAAGGATCAAAGGCTTTTCCTTATGAGTCAAGTTCACCTGTGTGTGTGAGTGTGTGTGTGTGTGTGTGTGTGTGTGTG